>JAMYXO010001076.1:0-33655 GCA_033310375.1 Conus canariensis
GGGGGGGGGGGGGGGGGGGGGGTTTTTTTTTTTTTTTTTTTTTTTTTTTTTTTTTTTAAAAAAAGTTCCTTTTTTTAAAAATTAAAGTTTTTATGGGTCTATTTCCAGGTTTGTTTTGTTATCCTCGGCAACGGGCCCCCCTTTTTGGGAAAAAATTTTTAAAGGGCCCTTTAAAAAAAATGTAAAATAAATTTTAAATAGGCCGAAAAGGTTTTTTTAATTTTCCGTTTTTCCCCCCAATTTTTCCTTTAGGCAAAAAAAGAAGGGGGACTTTTTGAAAATTTTTAATAAGGGTTTTAAAAGGAAACGGTGTCATTTAAAATAGATTCAAGTTCAAACCCAAATTTTTCCCTTTTTGGAAACTACCTTTCGGGTCGGGGTATTTTACTTTGCACTTGTTTTCCCTGTTTTTTTTTTTTAAAAAGGACTTTTTTAATTTTTAAAAAAACTTTTTATGGGCGGGTGAAATTAAATCTTTGGGTAAAAAATTTTTGGGGGAAAATCGGGGGTTTTCCCGGGGGAAAAACGGCTTTTTGGGCTAATGGCCGTTAAAATTTTTCTAAGTGAAAAGGGGTTTTTTTCCCAACCTTTGTTTTATAAAAATTTTTTTCTACAAACAGTGAAACCCCCGGGAATTTTGGGGGGGGGAATTTCACCCCCCAGCAGAAAAACTACTTTTTTAATTCTTTTTTAAAAAATTGGGCGAATATGGGTTTTTTGTTTTAAAAAAAAAACAACTTTGGGTTAATTTTAAATTTTTTGCTCCCCTGCACAAACTTTTTTTCCAAGCCCAAAACTTTTTTTTTAACGTATTTCCCCCAACAGTGTTAAAAAAATTGGGAATTTTCGTAAAAAAAATTTAGAAAAATAATTTTAAGCGGGAAACCTTTATATTTGGGTTTTTTTTTTTAAAATCTGGCGAAATGCTTTCCCGTTCCCCTTTTTGGAAAAAAAAAAAAAGGGGGGAAATTTTTCCAATTGTTTTTCGCAGGGCAGACACATTTAAAAACTTTAAAAGTACTTTGTCTTTAAAGCTTTTTAAAACAAACGTCGGCAGGGACAAGGTAACAATTTGGTCTACTTCAAAAGGTGTTTTTTCAATAATGAAAAATATTTTACCCCAAAAAAAAAAAAACGTCGAAATCGTTTCAATTTTCAAATTAAATGTTACACATTTCAACTGAAGATAAACTGAAAGGGCCCAGTTAAAAAAAGGCCTTTCAAAGTGTTTCCTCGCCCCAAATTTTTTCCCAAGATGAAAAACAAAATTCTTTGAATAAAATCCACAATGGAATGGAAACCAAACAAAAGTCAACACGGGAAACCCCTTTAAATTGGGAAGGGAAATTTAATTAAATTTTTTCAATTCAAAAAAACAACATTTTTCCCTTGAACAAACAGGGAGCAAGGGATTGAAAAGACAAAATTTAAAACTACAAAAAAAAGAACTTTTAAACCAGTTTTAGTGGTAGTTTAAATTTCCAAATATGGCAAGCCATAAGACAAGTTTATTTTTTTCTGCTGTAAAAACAAAACGCCCTGTGCCAAAGAAAAGACTTTTAAATTTTTTAAAGATGGAATAACACGGCCAGACCCCCGCAAAAAGATCTTCTGGGCACAGAAAATTTCAGACACAATATTTTTTAAAACTTTTTAAAAATTTTAAAAAATTTTTGGATTTTTTCATTTTTTGGGAAAATTTTCTGTGAAAACAAAGTCAAACAAGCTTTAATTTAAATTCCCAAGGAGGAATAGGGGGATATTCATCAGGGGGGAAAACTTTTTTTGGGGTTGAATTGGAGTCTTCAAAAAATTTCCCAAGACATAAGGGCAAACATTTCCTAACTTTTTTTTAAATTCCTTTTTCCCTTTGAATAGTCAAAAACAGATCTTACTCGGGTCTCTGCTCAAAAGTGAATTTTCAACGGGGGTTGGCTCTTTTACAAATTTTTGCTGTTGTCAGAGGAAAAAAACCACCCTTTTTAAATTAAAACATTTGGGTTGTGCTTGTATAAAGGGGGGAAAAACCTAAAGCCATTTTAAAAATGGCTTTCCTGTCAAAAATTTTTTAAAAATTTTTGTTTGGGAAAACGTTTTTTGGAACAAAAAATAAAATTTCCCTGCCTTTACTTTTAATCTAGATCTAACAAGTGAAAACGAAAGATGGAAAAGGGATTTTGGGGTCCGGCCCCACTTTTGTTTACTCACTATTTTTTAAAAGTTAATTTTGGCGTAAGAAAAAGCTCAAAAATTTTATTTCCCGTTTTGTAATAACACCCCTGACCCATCAATTGAAATTTAGGTACTTTTTTGACCCCAAATTTTTTGAAAAGACCTTTCTTTTTTTTTTGCAATAAAAATTTCAAAGCCTTTAAATTTAAACCATAAAAAATTTTTTAAATTTATCGAGCTCTGCTGGGATAATCGTTTATTTTACTAGAAAGCGAAAACCAGTTTTTTTTTCCCCCCAAAAAGGGGAAACGTTCATCCAAAATTGCAAAAAACGGGGTTATACTGACAAAAATTAAGGGTTTTGGGGAAACAAAAAATTTTTGGTAAGTCAAACAATTTAAATTTTAAAAAAAAGAAAAGGGGGCATAATAGATCCCGAGGAATCCCCAGGTTGTTTTTGGGCCTCAAAGAAGACAAAGCATTCCCAATTTTTGTAATAATTTTTTTTCCCCCCCCTTGGGAAAGGAAAGTAATATACTGATAAATCTCCCAAATTTATCCCAAAAATTTTCTAATTTTAAAAAAAAAAACTCGGCGACCGTAAAAGGGAAAAAAAGTTTTCCAAACATCAAAAAATTTTGCAAATACATTTTTCCCCTTTTTGGCAAATTTTTGTTTTTATTTGTGTGGTAAGTTTATTTAAAATAAACAAATTTTAGTTTTTTTCCTTTCCAAAATCCCCAAAATTAGGGGAAAAGATTTGTTTCTTCTCACTAAAAAAATTTTTAATCTCGTTAAAATATTTTTTTCCATAATTTTTCCAACATGTGATTTTAAAGGGAATTTTTGGTCTTAACGGGAACGCCTTTTAAAGCGGTTTGGCTGGTTTAATTTTAGGATTTATGACTGAAGTTTTCCAAACATTTTAAAAGACTTCCTGTTTCCCAAAAATTTAAGAAAAAAAAATTTGTGTAAACCCAAAGCGCCATTTCTTTGGAAAATGGCTAAACCGTGCTGTGGGGAAATATAAATCAAACCCTACTGCACTTTTATTTGAAAAGGACCCCTTGGGCGTTTTCCCTTTTTAAAATTAAAAGAATTTGGGAATTTGAAAAAATTTTCATTAGCTTCATAAAAATTTCGGATAGCCCAGCAATGAAATTTCAAAAAAAAAGAACTTCAATAAACCTTGGTTACAAATTTCCCCCTTTGTTTTCCCGGCTTTGTTGGGCCACCACATTCCCTCTTTTCTTTTTTTCCCTTCCACACACTTCCAGAAAATTTCCAATACACACACCCCAACATTTAAAAGGCAAGCACACCCCACCAAAACAGGCGAAAAACCATCAGCAAAAACGTCCAGGAGAAGAAACTGGTAAAAACGGCATCTCCTCCCCCGGAAGACCTAAAGGTAGCCGCCGCCATATTTAAACACGAAACCACCAAAAAACCCTGAAAGGCTCTCTGGGGATGCTGAAACGGGTTCCCGGTCCAGTTTCTGAGGCCCTGTTTGTTTGGGTTTTTGTAACAAAGGGTTCCCCCACCAGTTTTTTAAAGGGGCCTTCCCCCCAAAATCGTCAGCCGTGACCCGGAATCAGCAAAAAAATTTTTAAAAAAATACAAAAAAGCAAAAAAAGGGGGATCCTCTCCTCTCTCCTCCCCCCTTTTCCTCTCTCCCCCTCCTTCTCTCTCTCTCTCTCCCCCCGTATTTTTTTTTTTATGCTGCCTATTCTACATAAACTAAAAACCACAAAATATACCCTAAAATTTTATGATTTCCAGACATTGTTTATGGCATACAACATGAAAACAATAAAAATGTTTAAATTTTAATTTTTAAAAGCTTTTAAAGCGGGTGTGCGTTCTTTTTTTGGGAAATTTTTACTGCACATTGTGTAATAAAACGTTTCATTTTTTATAAATCCAAATTTGGCCAAACGTTTAAATATGCACCCGTTCATGAGGGGACAATTCCCCTAACTTTAAAAAAAACTCTCTCCATCTCTCTCACTCTCAGCTCTCTCTCCCCTTTCTCTCTCCCCACCCCCAGCCCGACTAGAGACCCTTAACCCCCCAATTTCCCCACAAACGTTGTAAAAAAATGCATCCGTTCATGGGGAAACCAATTGCCTAAATATAAAAAACTCTCTCTCCTCTCTCTCCCCAACTCTCCCCTCTCTTTTCCCCTCCTCTCTCCCCCTTCACTCTGCCCCTACAAGGAGAGCTTAAGGGTCAGCTGGGGGCCCTTGGGGTGCCCCTTCACCTCAAAGTAAAGGGGGATCTAAAAGAAAATTGTGAGGGGCGGCAGGGGTCAGGGTTTGTTTTCCCAGACTAAACGGGCCAAAGGTCGGGAATTTTTGTCTTCCCAAACAAATTCAAGCCTTCTGCCCTTTTTTTTTCCCCAATTTTCCACGCCCTTCGGTGCCCTTTTTCTAACAGACTTAAGCGAAACATTTTTACTGGTCAAATGACACAAGATTTTTTATGGCTAGCAAACCCGGCGGCCATCTACGTCCCCTTGAGTGCCGATGGCCCTTGCCCCGCTAAACCCCGGGACTGAAAAATGCAGGGGAAGGGCCTTTGGGCACAAAAACTGCACTACACCCTACCCGGGGGTACCCTTCCCCTGTGGCCTGAGGGGGAATATAAAAAAAAAAAACCTTTTTTGCAGGGGTTTGGGGGGCATTTTTCGCACGTCGTCCATCGCTCACTGGGGGGGAAATCAGTGGGCGCCGAAAAAAAAAGGCAGAAAGATCTTTTTTAAAAAAGGCTCGAGGTGAGAAAACCGCGATGGGTGGCGCAGAAAAAACCCAACCCCCCAAAGGGACAAACGGTTTCGCCGCCCTCCAGGGGAAAATTTTTTATGGATATTGGTATTGAGTGCTACCTGACAGAAACAAACAAAGCCTGGCAGAGCCATGTTTGGGGGAAGACCTAAAGGGAAACTTTCACGGCTTTGAGGTTGGGGGCTGAAAACTGTTCCTCCCGACTATACCAGTGAAGAGCACACTTTCCCCAGCGACACTCATCCTCCCTTTTTTTCCTTCAAGCGGCCTCACGGGACCATACCACCCGGCATAAAAGGGACAACCGCCCAGTAGCCCTGGAAATCCCTTGTAAAAACCTTGCACATGGGGAACAGGCGAAGGGGGGTGCACCTTCGAAAAGGGGGGAAAACAGGAGGGGAAACAACCGACTTTCATTTTTGGGCTGACAATTCCACATGGGGGAACGCAGTTCCCATAGAACAAAACAAAGATGGAGTCCCAAAGTTTAAACCAAGAAGAAAGAAAAACGGGGGTAGTCTTCAGGGGGGATATAAACAACATACGTTTGGAAAAGGGCCCCAACCAGAACCAATTCCTAATTTTCTGCCAGCGACCAGGTTCCCTCCCACCCAACGACTGCTGCTGCTGAAAAAGGGGGTCATTAAGGGCCCTCGGGCCCCGATAGGACTTTAAACTAAACCCCTCTACAGCGGTGCGAGATGCCCAAAATCCCCAAACCAGGCAAACTATGGCTGTTTTTGGGCCCTCAGTTATTCCCCGGGTGAAAGCGCTCCACCCATAAATTCACCCCCATCTAGCTATTTCCACAGGAAAAGCCGGGCCCCCAAAATCACCTTTTCACCGAAAAGGGAAATTTCTTGTGCACAAAGGAATGAAATGTTTGTGGGCAAAGAAGAATGCGTTTTGCACAAAAGGGAAAGGGTTTTGGTTTGCACAAAGGAAGTTTGTTTGCACAAAGGAAAGCTGTGTCACAGACGTTAAACTGCCTCCCCACTTCTCCAAAAACATTTTTGGTACCCGCGCAAACCTTCAGCGGGTTTGGTATTACCCCAACAACCCCTCTCTCTCTCTCCCCCAAACTTTTCCTCTCCCCCTTCTCTTTTCTTTTCTCTCTCCCCTTCTGCCCTTCCTTATATTTATAAATAAATTTAAATTTTAGGCACTACTTCAGCCCCCAAACAGGTACTGCCCAAAAATCTTTGGCCCTTTACTTCATGCTTGAAATCTTTCAGTTATTTTGATTTAAAATCCCTTTTTTTTGGGAAAATGGCCCGTTAACTGGAATGTCACTAACACTCTGGTACCTTTCTGCAGGCTACAGCGGATGCGGGCGTCCAAAATGGGGGTTTTAAAGGGTTCGATGGATAACATAAAGGTTAAACCCCACTGATCACGCACTTCTACCTCGTTGTGCGGGATTGAGGGCAGGCAAACTTTTGGAGAAAACCGCTGATTCCCCCGGGGATCCCTTGGGTCACCTCACTACTGACGGTTAAAAAACGTGTATTTTAATTTTTTTTTTTCGCTTTTGGGAAGGTGGCCCGGGACTCAGCAGGCACCGGGAAATCCAGATAGCCTGAGGGGTTTTTCAAAAAGCAAATAGGCAAATCCTTGAAAGGCGCGGGACCTCCCCTTCGACGGAAAAAGAAAACCAATAAAAAAACACGGGACTTTTTTTGTTCGAAAACAGACCTTTCTTTTTCAAGTTCGGGCATTTTAATTGAAGCATTTTTTTTTGTTATTTTTTGCCCACTCCTGTGTAGCCATAAAAGGGCATTTCGATTCGGGGTTTTATAAACATTTTCATTTTTGCGTGTCCTTCTAAAACCTGTAAGCTCTTTCAGGGGTTCTAGAGTGGTAAACCAGTGTTTTAGCGAGGGGGGCTCTCCCCCTAAATTCCGCAGAGTTCCCTTGGGGCGCTGCACCAAAGAATTTTTTCACCAGGTTTTTCTAGTTTTTTTTTAGTGTGGGGTTTTATGGGTTTGGATTTTTCTGCAAATATAATTTCCCGGCAAAGCTGCAATTTTTTAGTCCCTCGCCCGGGGTTTTTTTTTCTGAAATTCCTTCCGTCCCTTTCCCTGGAAAAATTTTAAAATTTGAGAACCGTAACAATGATTTTTTACAACACCCGAAAACAGACGACACACACAATACACACACGCGGCGCGAGTTGAAGCATGAAACTTTCGCATGTATTAGCAAAAACCAAACCTTTAAACCCGATAACTTTAGCTTCTGGAAACCCCCACTCTCTTTTCTCCTCCCCTCTTTTGAGGGGGTCGGACCTGACAGGGAGCGGGCAAGGCCCCATGTCATGTCGCCCGCTAATTTCTTGCATTGAAGAAGGGAAAGAAGTGGATCCAATCGCCATTTTTTTAAAAAGCAAACCCCTTTTCCTTAACCCTGCCGTCGAAAACCCCCCTCGCCCTTTCCGAGCACAATTTCGGCCCCCTTCCCTTGGGCCCGTCTTTACACCCTTTTATGGGGGAAAAAAGGCCCCCCCCTGGGGAAAAAGCCCCCGGGGAGCGCCCCTGCAAAAACCCCGCGGCAGAATGGAAAGGTTTTCACCCTTGGCCTTCTCCTCACCCTGCTGTTGGGGCAGTTTGCGTTGAGGTGCGGAGATGAGGACAAACCCCGGGCCCAAGGGGCAGCCTGAGGGAGTCACGACTGGGCACAGCCGGGCGAACGAGCAAGGACAGGGCCGCGGGCATCCCAGGGCACGGGCAGGGCTACTCCTCCCCCCCACGCCGGCAGCCTACCCTTACTTAGTCCCTGGACATGCTGCAGTCTAGAAGGTCCAGAACGCCGAACAAACAGTAAGCTTTATGAGGTGGAACGGTGTATGAAAGGGCTGAGAGAACAGTACGTTACTTTGCAAAACAATTGATGGACTTAAAAATAAAGTTGAAAATCTGGAACAAGAAAATCTGAATCGTCAAAAGAAAACCCCTGAACCTCTCTCCCGGGAGAACAGTTGGGAAAAAAAGACTGACGGGCCCGAGGGGAATCTAAACGAAACAACCTGAAATTTTTTTTTGGAAAACCAAGGGGGCAAAACGAGCTATTGAAGACCCGTGGCCCCCACCCTGGGTTCAAACCCCCAAAAGGGAAAAAACAACCCATAAGGAATTTCCCGGTTAAACCCTTAATCCCCGACCCCCAAAACCCCAACCCTTTGGGGAGCCCTTTTAACCCCCAAAAACCCCCCGTTCAAAACCCCTTTAAATAAAAAATGTGGGAAAAGGTTGGGGGTGACTTCACCAAACCGGGAGGAAAACAGGCGCCAAAAATTTACCCCCCCATCCGAAGGTTTTGGGGGAAGAGCCCCAAAGGGTTTTTTTAGACCCCCCGCTTTTAAAAAAGGCAAGAATTTCCCCGTGAGATGGGCATTTGCGCGAGCAAAATAGGGCATTGGCCGCCCTTCATAGAAGAAATTTTCCCCTTTTAAAGCAGCAAGAGAGGGAAAAAAAATACCCCCAGCACCGGTTCGTTCACCGAAACCCCCATGGGCACAAACACACAAAACGCCGCGTTTTTGACCCGGACATTTAAAAAAGGGGCGTGCCATCAGGTGACAGAGTAGCAAGCACGGCAGCATTCGCCGCCCTTTCAAAACGAAAACGTTTCTCTTTTTTTGCTGTGGGGAAAGGGAAAAAGGGGGTTTGGGTTAAACAAAATTAAGTTAAAACTAGTTTTTGTTTTTTTTTGTTTGTGAATTTTTTTTTGGTTTTTTTTATTGAGACATTCCTTGAGGGAAAAGTCAATTTTTACATAAATTTTTCCCGGGTTTCAAAATTTTTTTGAAAAACCTCTGTAAAATTCACTAAACATGGTAGAACGGTCTGGGGACTTGTTTTTATTTAAAAAAAATGACTTCTTTTCCTTTCATCAAAAGAAAAAACGAAACCCAAAAAAATTTTCTGCTCTTTTTGATTGATAAAGGGGAAAATTTGGGTTAGAAAAAAATATTTTGTATTTTGTACATATATACCTCCAAGGGGTCTCCCCCCTTTTTTTTACACCATTTTGATATTGACAAAAGGAATAACCCGCTTTAAGAATTTCTTAACCCGACTTTTTTTTGCAGGGAAAGACGTGCATGTTTTGTAAATGGGGATTTGAACGCAGAAAAATTCTTTAAATTTCTCAAAGATTTTTTCTGTAAAAAAAGAAATTTTTTTCCACAGTTCAATAAATTTTTTCTCATAAATTTTTTTCGACATCAAATAACCATACTCTGAATAACAAGGGAAAAACCCTTTATTAAAAATGTGCACGGCCCTTAGATCTGAGCATTTTAAATGGCATGTGCAAAGGCGACTAGGGAAAGGGTTTTTTTCATCATTTTATTTTCGTTCTGGGGGGCAGGTCACAGACTATTTTTTTTTTTCACGTGAACTTTTTAAAGAAATTGTTTTACTATTGGAAAATTTTCATTTTTTTTGGAACGTATTTAAAACTGACCAAGCCCCCGTGACGCATGGGTTTTTTTTTTCCGAAGGTTTAATCTCCGAACTTTGTATGCAAAAAAAGGATTAATTAAAATGCACAAATTGGGGTGGGATGAGAAGGTGCCCAAAAATATACCATATTTTGAGCATTTGGGGAAATTCCCCACCAAAATTGGGCTTTTCAACGATTTACTTGACTTTTAAAGTTAATGATGCTTTGAATTTTTTTTAATGAAAAGTATCCGAGAGAGTGCTGAATCCATGAAAAAACGAACATTAATTTAATAACCAAAGGGAAAAACCGGGAAATGGTTTGATTTAAAAATGTAAACTTTTTTAAAAGAAACACAAAGATTGGGGTTTGGGGGGTTTCGGCGTTCAGTAAACTCCAAAAAAAAGTTAAAAAAACAGTAACAAAAAAAAAAGATAATGTTATTTCAAAACGTGAGTACAAAAAATTTTTTAAAGCGAAGAAAAACAGTTTTTAACCAAGCATTGCAAAACAAACTTTAAATTTTTCAGTGAAAAACCAAAAAGAAAATTTTTGGACTTTTTTCCATATTGCATCCTTCAAAAAAAAACAGCCTAGAAAAAAACATATCTATTGATTCCTGGTTTCAACCAAATTTTAAAAAAACTTGCTGGGGTACGGATACGACCAAAAAGGTTTAAAAAAGGGGCCGGCAGAGGGTGAAAAAGGAAGGGAAAATGAATCGTCCAATTTTTAAAGAAAAATTCGCTTGCATTTTAGAAAAAAAAAAAAACCCTAAAAACCTCTTGGGCCTTTATGGAAATTTTTGCGGAGTTCTATAAGAATTCAAACGATCAAGTAGTTTTATTATTTTTTTCAAAATTTTTTAACAAATTGTTTGATAACGGCGAATTTCCCCGACTTTTGGGCTGAATCTTATTTTAAACCCATTTTCAAAAAAATGAAAAATTAAAAATCCAAACAATTATAGAGGGGTTTCCCTTTTATGATGTTACGGGAAAAAATTTTTTGGGGATAGTAATAAATAACCCGATTGCAAGAAAAGGGGGAAAAAAAACAAAATCACCCGGTGATGTCAAGCCGGGTTTTTAAAAAAGGATAAATCAACATCGACCAAAATGTTTTCTTTTTAGCTCTCATTCAAAACAGGTTTTTTTTTTACAACCGAAAATTTTATGTTGCATTTTTTGATTTCGAAAAAAGCATATGACACGAATTTAAACGAAATCTTTTTTCTGGGGCCCGTTCCCTTTTAAAAAAGGCAAAAAAAGGTAAAAATTAATTTTTGATGCCTTTTAAGGGGCATGTAAAAATGATGTTTAAAAAAAAAGTTCGAAGGTTCTTTACAAACCAAATTTCATTGGGCCCGCAAAAATCTGGATTAAAAAGACGGGAGGAAGGCTCCAGCCGTTTCTACCTTTTCAATTTTTTGAGCCAAGCAGTTGAAATTAAAAAACAAAGGGAAACCCGGTGCTCCCTTTTCGCTAGGGCATTTGAATTTTTTATTCTTTTTGGCCGCCATGTTGTTTTTGAAAGGCGAAACAGATACAGGATTTCAGGGCTCAGTTTAATAGTTTACAGCGGCCCCCAACCCCTCTTCAGGGTTAAAAATTAATATAAAAGAAGCAAAATTAAAAATATTTAGGAAGGGGGCTAAAGAGTGTGAGAGAAAATGGCTATAAAAATGGCGTGGGCTTTGCCTGTAGTAAATGTTTTAAAAATACTTTGGGAAAAAATTCTTCTCCACGCGTTGAGTTTTACCGCTGCCCTGCAAAGACCTTGCAACAGAGCTAAAAGTGCCTGATTTTTTTCTTCGAAAAGGTTGTATGTGTTTAAAAAACAATTTTTTTAATTTGTTCAATTAAATTTTAAAAATTTATTCTCAGATTTCACCAAATTTTGCATTATGGCTCTGAATTTTGGGGCTAGATAAAAGCGTTATTCACTGGGGAAAACATCCATTTAAAATTTTTCTTTGAAGAAAAACTTAGGGGGGGACAAAGGGGAAAAACACCGAATGAACTTATTTAGGGGAAACGAATTTGTAACCAATTTAAATAAAAAAATTTTGCTTTTCCGTGAAATTTGTTACTTGGGTTAATTGAATTTAAATGGAGAGTTACAATTCCACTTTTAAAGCCAAAGAAAATGGGGAAAAGACCTGGATGCAAGAGGTAAGAAAAACTGGGGCCACAAATGTTTTGCTTAAAGCTTTTTTAAAAAAAGGAAATTTTTTTTGTTTGGACCAGTCAAGGTGTCGGGAGTGTTTTTTGATTTTTTAAAGTTCTTCCCCCACAAAGGCTTTTTGACTTTTCGGTGGGAAACCTGGTCCGATCAAAATCCAAACAGTTATTTGATTCACCTTGTAAAGGGAAAATTTTTGCAGTGATCACAGTTTAAAAAACCCTTTCTTACATTTTTTAAATTTATAAGCATCTGAAATTATTACCACTAGATTTTGGGGGTGGGGGTCCCCTTTAGGGGGCAGTACAACGATATCGATATAAAATGTTTTTTGTCAAAAGGGCCTCAGTTGTCCGTTATGCCCCAAAAAGCCAAGAAAACGAGGTTTCAAATTTAATTTTCTCGTTGCCCAGCACTTGGGCATTAAAGTTAAACCCCTAAAATTTGCCCAAATATTTTAAAACATCCTTCCATTTTAAATTTAATTTGTTGATGGTTTATCGACAAACCCAAAAAGTACGTAAAACCTTTTTTTGTTTTGTATAAAGGAAAAATTTTAAAATAAAGGTGTTATGCTACTGAAGTTGTTAAAATGATTACAATTAATATCCCTTTCAGTTTTAATCTGAAACTGTTGTAAAACCTCAACCAGTTAAATGTTCACATTCCCCTTCATTTATGGCTGAGGCCAAAAATGAATAAATCATCTTGAATCTTGATCTTTTATTCTTTCCCCCTGAAGTACAAAAACCCTTTCGGATATCCCCAAAAAAAAGCCAAAACCTTTTTGCTGAACCCAAAAATTTGCATTTTGGGGCCTGGTCAAGAGGAGGGGAAGAACCCAAAAAGGGGACAGCATGGTACAGGGCCTGGGAAAATGACTACTCATTCCCCCTGGACCACTAACAGTTTTTCAGTTTGGGTGAGCCAGCCAAAAATTCTGAGGCAGCCACAGTGACGTCCCCCCCAAAAAAAAATCTGGCCGTGTCGGTTACGTTTTCCCCTTAGCGCGGAAAAAACCACCTTCATGGGACTCAGCCCTTTAGGAAAGCGGGCATCACTTGTCTAGATCTTCCCCCGGCAGAAAGGGCCACCCCTTGGGCCCCAAAGCTGACCCGGTACCGGGCCCCTTTTGCATGTCCCCCGAAAGGGTTTTGGAAACCGGGGGGCCAGGGGGTTTAGGAAAGGCCCAGGCCCTTATTCCCCCAAATGCTTGACGTTTTGGGGGGCGTTTGGTTTAAGGGGAAAAAAGCATGATGGGGGTCTGACCAAAAAAATCACGCTCGGCCCCGGCAACCAGTCGGGGCCAAGGGAAAAGGGAGTCTTTTTTCTGGAGCAAAACGGGGAAATTTCGTCGGGAAAGAAAAAAGGGGTTTCGTGCACGTGAACCCCGAAGAATGTCCCAAACGTTCTGCCTTCTTTGCAGGAAAATCCATGAAAATGGGAAAACGGAAAATGAAATCTTTGGAAAACGGGGTGCAGGGGAAAAAAGGGAAATTTGGCGAAAAGGCCCGGAAAGAAAGCTACACAGGGGAAAGGTTAAAATCCCGTTTTAGGCGAAAAAACTGGGGAACATTTTGGTGAAAAGCTAAGCCTCAACCCAAAAACGAAGAAACAGCTTGAAAACAATTTTTTTTTTTTCCTCGTAGAGAGACTGGAAGCTGAGGGATTTTCCCAGAGAAAAGGGGGTAAAAATTGTTCTAAAACGGCCCTTTTCCCCCGACAATTTTTGGCCTTTCTGCCCAAAAAACTTTCTCAAAAAAGCCGTTGAAAGAAAGCTTCCCCCAAAAATTTTAGGGGGGGTGGATAAAAAAATGACAATAAAAACCCGAGGGGGTTGAGGATGCCCAAGTTTTTAGCCCCAAACCCCCACAAAACATGGTGACGGGGCCCTGGCCCCGGCCCCCCCAGGGGGGGGGGGGCCAAAATCCAGATCATTGAAAAGCGGCTGGGGTTGGGAAGGGCAATGAAAATAAAAACACGGGGGTTGGGGTCGAAAGGGCCCCTCATCACGCCACCACAAAATGAAGAGCGTTGACACGTGGGACACACTTGCGCCTGTCGTCTTTAGATTTTTGAGGGTCGAAACCTTTTTAAACCAGGCCCGGTCGATAGGTGTACCCCCTTTTGCAATGGGGGGTTCCGGGGTATTACGTTTCTGTGCTTTCGCCCCCTGCAAGAGAGTGGGGGAAGGACGAGCTAAAAAGAGGTCCAACCTTTGACTGTTACATGCATATTTTTAAGATTTGCGCTAAAATTCAACACGGGTTTCCCCGGGATTAGAGGATGAAGAAGTGTACTGCTAGTAGGTGTTACCCTTTTTTTAGGGGTTTTTTTTTTGGGGTTTTTGTGACTTAACATCATTGTTTCACTTAAGTTTTTGAAGTTGCTGGGTTTGGTTTTTTTTGTTTTGTTTGTTTTTTTTTGTTTTTTTTGTTTTTGTTTTGTTTTTAAATGTAAAATTTCGTTGAACGACGTTTGCATTTTAAAAAAAGTTAAAAATCAGCCCCCAAGGCACCCTTAACTAAGATCAGTGGGTTTTCATCTAGCAAGCAGAGCACGAATAAAGGGGTTTAAGTCCCCTCAAAACAGTTTCCCCCCGATACCACTTTCTTGGTCATGGAACACAAAATAAAAATGGGGGAAAAGTCCTCCGTAAAAATTTTGGTAACCCACTCCCACTTTCTATATTAAAAAAGAAAAAATTAAAAGAAATCCAAATAACAAATAAAAATGTATAATTTTAGTGGTCTTATCGAAAACCCCCCCCTCCAAATAAAACAAACGGGTTTAAAACACACGGGAAAGGAAAATAAAAACTGAAAACTTCTTAAGGCCCCACCCTTTTTTTCTAAAGAAATCGTGTTTTTTTTTTTTTTTTGTTGTAGGCCTGGGTAGGGACAAGGGGAGTCAAAAAAGGGTTTAACCCCACCATCCGGCAAAAAAATTTGGGTTTCCAGCTTCCCCTTACCCCGGGACCCGGAAGTTTACCTTGGGGTTCCTTGATTGACTGAAGTTTTTTTTCCCAGTCCTGAAAAAACGAAACCCGGCGAAATCATAGGCGGGCCTTTTCCCCACCCCCAACAAACTCCACCCTGAACGGGGGCCTGACAGTTTTCCGTTTCCCGGGCTTTCCTTCCTCTTCAGGGCCATCTCTGAACCCCAAAAACCCCCGAGAACCTTTGGTTTCTCCCCCCCACCTCCCCCCGGGGGGGGGGGGGGGGGGGGGGGTTTTTCGTGTTGCCGCCGGTTTCCCAGAGTGCCCTATTTTAAGTTCTCTAATGAAAAAACTTTAAAAATAATTGGAAAAGAATATCGGGTTTTTAAATAATTTAAAAATTTTGGGGATTAGTTTTTGTTAATTTCGTTTTTCTTGATTTTTTTTATTTTTTCCCGCATACACCAAAAGCGTCCATTTTTTAAAAAAACCCCCCGCAATTTTTTCCAAAAGTCTTTTAAAAACTGAGAATTTTTAACATAAAACCCAACCATTTTATCCCAGCTGCCCCAAACTGAAGGCCCAGGGGGGCCGCAGTAAACTAAAAAAAAATTGTTCTGCTTCCCCCAAATTTTAAATACTGGTTAAAAGTCGTTTTTTAACCAAAAAATAATTTTATAACACCGAAAATCACACCCGGGGGCCCGTTTTACAAACTTTGCCTCCCTAAATAAAACCCCCCTCGCGGCCCACCGTTTAAAACCGGGTGGGGGGTTTGAAAATGTGTTGTTGGGGTGGGGCCCCACTTGGTTTTTTTAGTGTGGGTGTGGGTTTTGTTGGTGTGTGGGGTTTAGAAAAACCAAAAACCTTTGACAAAAAACCAGAAAATCGGTAACATTACATAATTTTACTCCGTCGCGCCCACCGGGCGTGGGTTTTTGGCAGCGCCCCTTTAGAAAAAACCCCTTTGGCTTTTTGAAAGCCCTTTTGGGTTCGGAATTTTTTCAAAATTCTGCCCCGTCTTTCAAAAAAGTTTTTTAACCCAACGAAGGGGCTTCCCCAAATGACCCCCACATTTTTTAAACTACACTTTTTTAAACCCCACACAGAGGGCCCCCAACAGCTGAAAAAATTTATAAACGGGAGGCGGTCCCCCCCTGTTGGTCGTCCGCCGCGGGGTCCCGTTCCTTTCTTTGTTTGCGGGCGCCTCTTTCTTGTTCTTCACGCCTTAATAAGTTCAGGCCACCCAAAAAACATCACGACAGCGAACGAACCGTTCGTCCCCCAAAAGGCAAGGGCCCCCTAAACATTATCAAATGAAAAAGGGCCTACATTCCCATTTTCGCCCCAAAGCCAAAAAGCACCCCCCCCCAATTGCACCCCAACCCCCAATTGCCCCCCCCCCAACCCCCCCCCTTTTTTTCCCAAATAAGCCCCCCCAACCAATAAGGAAACCCCAAAGCCCCCTTAAAAAACCCCCAAATTTTAACAAGACCCAACCAAAAACCCCCCCCCCCCCCCCCAAGTTTTTAACAAACCTCAACCCTTACAACTTAAAACAAGTTTCAAAAGTTTTTACAATTCAACAATCACAAAAATTAAAAATCTAAAATTAAAACCCAAAAAATGGTCAAAATAAATTTTTGTTTTGGGCTTCGGGACTTTTTTTTCTTTTTTATTTTAGTTTGATTTTTTGGGCCTTTTTTTGCGCCTTTTTTTAAAAAATTTTTTAAAAAACTAATAAACCCCACCACAAAAAAACCCCAAAATCAAAACCTTTTAATCCAAAAAACCATGATGAAGTTAATTGAAAACAATTGTTCTTTGTGGCCTGGCCCAAACTGGTTTTTTTCTTTAATATTTAAAATTTCGTGGGGCCCAAAAATTTTTTTTTGTTTGTTCCACTTCTTTTTTTTTCCCCCGGGGCCGCAACCGCCCAAAGGATGAGGAGGTTTTTTCCTTTTTTTTCCATAAATGTTTTCGACGCTGTTATTCTGGCCGGTCTTTTTTTAAAAAAGGGAAATAAAACAAAAGAAAAACCTTTAAAAAAACCCCAAAGATTAATGGCAAACGCCAAACTAAAATAAAAACACATCCCAAGAGACTCTAAGGCTTTGTTAAAAGGGGACCGGTTAAACAAAAAAAAACTTTAAATCAAAGAAAATCTAAAAATTTTTAAAAAATTAAACAAAAAAAGAACCGTTTCCCAAATTTTTTTTACCCCATTCCCCCCCAGTGGTTTAACCTGTTTGAACTTTTTACAAATGTCTTGGGGGACATCTGTTGTATCGATTCTAAAATGAATTCTTTTCCAAGGTACGTTTTTTGTTTTTTTAAACACGCCGCAAAGAAAATTTTCCCTTTGGGCGCATAAAAGCTTGGTCACAACTTTTGAAAAATTTGTAATCATAAGTTCAGAACTTTTGGGTGCGGCTTAGTAGAACAACGCAGAATTTTTAAAATTAAAAAAAATTTTAAAATTTTTTTTAAAAAAGAGCACCAAAAAACAAAACCCCTTTAAAAACCCCCTGTTAAATTGGGGCCCAAAAATTTTCGGAAACCAACGGGAAAACCCTTTAAAAAAAAAACCCCCAGAGATTTTTGGCAAAAACCGAGACCCAGCAAACGGGGTTGCTTTATTACAGCTTCCCTTTTGCACGAAAAAACTATTTAAAAGGAAAATCCAACATTCCTAATAAAATTTAAAAAAACAAAAAAAAATGGCTTCACGAAATGTGATTGTGGCTGTGGTTAACCCTGCAACAAATAAACGCTTTTGTAAACCCCCAAAAAATCTAAAAAAACCCAAACAACTTTGGGCAACTGCTGTTCACCGACACCAGAAAAGCAAAAATGGGAGCATTAAAATTTTAAACCCCAGAAAAAACAACAGGGAGCAGCACATTTAAGATGTTGACCAGCAAAAAAAAACTAGAACAAGGGCCCCCCAAGTAAAACACCCCCCCCACCAAAAAAGCGAAACCTGAAAAACAAAAGATCAAAAAATAATTTTTTTATGGGCATGGGTATATTTTTTGCACAAATAGGGTTGAAAAAAAAAAAACAAAAATACCCAAAAGGGAATAAGGGTTTTAACCCAAAAAAAGTTCCCCAAGCGCGGGAACAGTGAAAAAACAGCAAAAGAAGGTTTATCAAACAAGCATTTTCAAAAATTTACCGCCCCCTAAAACGAATACAAAGACCCCCCGTCAACCCCCCATACCAACACACCCATCAAAGGAATCTTTTTATTTAACCCAAGAACAAAGGAAAAAGATTAAGTACCACACACCCGACAAAATTTTCAAAAATAACAAAGAGCTGAACCTTAAACAAAAGAGTCCCTTTCGTTGCGTCGCTTACAAACTAAATTTTCAAGAGACCCTTTAAAACTAACCCCCAAAGTTTAAAGGGGAAAAGGAAAAAAAAAAAAGGGTTCAAGGAAAAAAAAATTTGTTAAAAAAATAGAGATACCCCTTTAAAAGAGGCACCCCCCGGGGTTTTCACAGATCACGGGTTTTTGGTTGAAAACTTTAACAACAGAATCAAAAGGTTTTTTCCTACCGATTTAACAAGGGGGCTGATTGACAATCCGCAACCCCGAATGGGTTAGAAAGGTTGCCCCAGTTTTTGGCGCAAAATAATGAAAAAAATTTAAAGGGGGTTAAAAACCGTACAAGCAAAAAGAAAACAAAAACAAAAAAGGGTTTTGAAGGAAGTCTTAATCAAGCAAACTATTACCTTTGGTTTTGAAATAAGGTCCCCTTTTTATTTCCGGAAAGACAAAGGGAACCCGCCCCCGGAAAACAATCCAGTTTTGGGGATTTTTGATCCATATAATAAAAAAAAAATGTGAAAAGGAAACACCCGTGAAATTTATTTAGGATTCCCCAAAACCCCCACGCCAGCCCCCCGAACCCTTTTTTAAAAGGGAAGAAACTGCGATAATCCCCCCAGACCCCCAGTTCCATTCCTTTAAAAAATTTTTTTTAAAAATTTAAAAAAAAAAAGGCGGCAAGGGGGTGGAAGAACCTTACAAAAGGGGCATGGGCAAGGGTGAAGGAAAGTCCTTTAAAAAACACGAGAACAATTTGGAAATTTTCCAAGACAAAATAATTAAAAGTTTGACAGGGGGCCAAGCCAACCCCAAAACCTCAAATTTTAAATTGGGAGAAAGAAAAAAATTTTAAAAAAAAAATAAAAAAAAATTCGACCTTTTTCAGAAAAGGATAAAATTTTGGAATTGGTTGATGAAATAGAAAAACCTTTAACGAACTGTTTTAAATCTAGGAAAATACATTTTGGGTTAAAAAAATGGAAGCTCAAAAGGGGAAAATGGCAGAAAAGGCAAGGAAAAGCTTTAAAAATAATGGCAAGATTATTTGAGTAATAAATCATTTAAAAAAGTATTTTGAAAGATTGAAATCCGGGCTAAAACAATCCCAGACAATCGCTTTTAAACCCCCAAGTTTTTAAATTTTGATTTAGGGGGGGTAGGGAACATGAAAATTCGAAATGACAAAAAAAATTAAAGCACAACTACCCATAAAAAAAAAATTAATTTTGCAAAATTAGATTTGAATAAAAAAAGTGCGATTGAGAAAAAAAAAAAGCCCAATGAAATACTAATTCTCCAATGCCCAAAATTGGGATATTTAAACTCGGATTAACAATACTTTTTTTGTGAAAGTGGCGGTAAAAGAGACCGTTTTTTTTTACAACGTTGTTTTAACCATGAAATTATATCGAGTTTTACTTTGTCATAAATGAAAAGCTTATGTCAAAAAAACCATTTTTTATAGTTGCTGGGTATGCTTGTTCCCAACCACTCAGATACCCTTTTTGCTTTTTTAAACAACTTTTTTTTTGGTTGAAAGACTGACTTTTTCGACCTCAAACCAACAAACTTTTGATCCACCTCCAGATATTCACCTTCATCTTCCCAAAAAACCTTTTTTTTAAACAGTTGAATGCAAAGGCGAATTTTTAGGAAAATAGATGTGCGTCCATCCCGCATGCCCTTTTAGCTATTCTTCCAGTCTTTATAGATATTTTCATAGGGAAATCATAACAAAGGAATCGTATCTGGTCGACCTGGACTTGGATACAAGGGCTTAAATAGTCATAAAGAATTCTAACATCAAAGTTTCGACACTCAAAAAAATTAACCCAAAAAAAAAGGGTTTAAAACCAAATTTTACTTTCTTTTTTTTTATCATTATCCAAAAAGTGATCATGAAACCCTTAAGTCCTGATAATTAGGTTGAATTAGCTTATTGATCGTTTCTCTCTGGGACCAATCTAAACCCCCTTTTCCCGCTTGGCGGATTCTCCTTTCTTTCAAAAAGCTGTTGTTCATCAACTTAAAAAAGTCTTTTTCAAAGCATCGGGTGGATTTGTTCTGAACAGTTTTCTTCTTTAATTAGGTTCAGAACTGTCTTGATAAAAAGCAAAATCGATGAACACGTCAACTTCAAACCTGTCTTAAATAAATTGAGAGCCGAAAATGGCGCCCAAATTTTTTTTTTGCCTCGAAGTTTAGGCACAAGTTTGGGTGGTTCTTTTTTTTGCCTTTTCTTGGGTTTCTGCGCAAATGGATAGCTTTATGGGGTCATGGAGTTTCTGGGGAAATTTTCAATCAATTTCGAATGAATCCAACTGTTGATCGGGGTAAAAATCCCCAAACCCCATTTTAATCCTTTTTTGTTTTATTCGTATCACCCGTCTTGACTTTTAAAAAGTTGCGAATGGAAGTGATTGCGCCTTGCCCATCCAACAGATTTTTTGCATCAAAATTACATGAGATATTTTGCCTTTTCTTGGACTAGTGCCCCAAGTTTTTTTTATGTTTCCCGAAAAAGGGTGCGAGCCATACTGTTTCCCCCACGAAACCCGTTTTCAATCATTTGAAGCATTCTTTAGACAAAAAAATCAATTTGTACCCCCGAAAATTTTAAGAAAGGTCCCCTCACCCCGGGCCAAAAAAGTAAGCGCGGGACCCAGGCTGTAATTTTTTTTATGCGGGTCCCCTTTTTTTTCAAGACTCCCCCCAAACAAACAGGTACCCCCCCCTTAAATAGGAACAGATAGTCTCCCACGTTTACACCAAATTTCCAGCATCTTGGCTCTGTAACAGAATCACTGATGCCCCTTTCTCTGAGACTAGAAAAGAACCCCTTTGGCGGAAGTGTTCTTTCGTCAAACCTTCCCAAACGTTCAGTACTCATAAGGGTAAACCCCTTTCAACAAGGTTTGGGTTAAAATATTTTTCTTTTTGGGGAGGACTTTAAGGACATACCCAGTGATCTAATGAACCCATCAGTGTTGAAGGTCAAAGAAAAAAATGAAATTAAAGTGAAACCTGATTTTCGGGATGTGAAAATGCATGACCCCTGAATCGCGGTTACCTTGCTTATAAGGTGAGAGCGAAACCCCCCAAATTTGTGAAAGAAAAAGGCAGCCCCAAGTTTTTTGGTTTCAAACTTTAGTTAAAGATTGCATTTGTTATGTGCCTGCCTCTAAACTTCCCTAAGGATCAGCCCTTATGTTGGATTCTCTGTGGTGGCAACCCCAAGGCCACCCCACAAACCCCAACAGTGAGTGGCTGAGTCAACTGTTTTTGGTCTTCAGGCTCATTATGATTCAGAAAGTTTAGATTATTGAACGGGCATTACGCACTTGCTGCTGCGTTTTAGAAGTTTTTTCCCCGCTTTTGGTCCTCTGTAAATTTTGGTTTTAAATGGGCGCCATCCGCCCAAAACCATGATAAGGGCAAATGACAAATCGATGAACTCATTAAGACTGTTTTTGGGGAAGTTTCTGGGGGGTGGTCCTTCATAAGGAAAAGAAGGTTTTCGAATCTGCGAAAAAACAAATGGACCTAGTTTGAAACCTTTTCCATTCTAAAAAAAAAATTTATCCTTCTCCGGGCGAAATTAGTTCTGTACACAGTCAACTGGGCTAAAACAATGTTTTACAAGTTCCTTGCTTTTTTAAACAGAGGAATTCTTGTTAAACATTTTTAAGAATTTTGGGTTTGTAGTTGTTTTGATATGCAAGTATTACTAAAAGTGCGTATCAAGTGTAAGGGGGTTGCCCTTTTTGGTGAAAACATCAGGTAAGTCAACATGATTTTTTGCAGGGGTTTTTCCAAACGTTGGACTGTTTTTGGACACTTTAAACGGGGGGTAGATTTGTTTCCTCATCCCAATGTGATATTAAAATTATTGGTTTTGTTTTGTTTTTCAAACTGATCAATTTTTTTACAGCCATGGAAATTCAAGGGCCGTTAAAATTTAAGTCATTGGGCCCCCTGTAAAAAATTAGATACTCTCTTGCATTTTTGGCAAGGATAGCCTCCAAAAACGACCACATAAAACATTTGTCACTGAAATTTTTTATGTTCAAAACTCTTTTTTGCAAATAAAGTGGAGGAGTGGGGAAATTTAAAACTTGCCTACAATCGGCTCATCTTTGCTTGTCTTAATTTTGTCTTTGGGTCCCCCTCGACCAACCAAGGGGTTCAATTTTTGCTGCTTCAGAGGCTTTATTAAAATGTGAAGAAGTTGATCTCCCCCCGGGTTAAGTCATTATAAGAAAGAATATCTGCTGTTTAGTTGGACCCAGACTTCTAGAATTTTTTTCGTTTATTTTAAAATTCGATTAAAAAAAACTACCCCTTTCTTAACGGAGGGTTTATTGTTAGTTTACGGAACTTAGAAAAAGCTTTACAACGCTTCCCGCACGTTTTTTTTGGGTTAATAACTTTTTAAAAAAAAAACCCCTTTAAATGCCTTGGGCAAACGCTTCCCCGGGCATTGCTTTTAAAAAATTTAACTGAACCCCATATTCTTAACCCGTTGATTTTTTTTCTTAACTCAAAAAAATTTATTTTTAATTTTAAAAAAAAAAAAAAAAATTAATCAAAACAATATCAACGGCCTTTTTGGCTTTTTACTCTTTTAAAAAAAGTTAAAAAAAGCCCCTTTTGGGGTTTTTAATGGAGCTGTTAGAACAGAGTTTAAAAGTTTTCGTTTACTTTTTTAAACATTCCCTTTTTTTTTTATCTGGTCGGTGTTGGGTGTTGGAAAAAGTTGCCCTTGCCTTTTTTTGAAAATCAAACTTTTGTCTTTTGTATCCCCCAAAATCAGCCCTTAGGCGACCAAATTCTTTTCCGTGGTTCGAGTCGGGAAGTGTTTTTTTTAAATTTTCATTTTTTAAAGGGAACTTTAGTGTTTTAGTAAACAACTTGGGTTTGGAGTTTACTTTTATTTTTTTTTCGACACACTTACGCCCTGAAAAAGGCCCAAAAATTAAAGACACACCACCTAATTATAGTACCGGGGCACCAGCCCGTTTGGGTAAGAGACCCACATTTCCTGCTGTTTTAAAGCACTAACCGCCGGCCCGTATTAAAATATGTAACAGCATTAAAAAACGCAGAATACCTTCGTTTGGGTTTTACTGTATTTTGAAAGGTCCGCTCAGTTGGGTTTGCATTTTGTTATGTTGTTAATTGAAAGTTTTTTAAGTCCAGCAACAAGTTGCCACTATCTTTCTTTTGGGGACTTTTGGTAATCGTAACGAAATGCTTTTTTTTAAAAAAAAAAAATTTTTGATTGGATATTTTTAAACTTTTATTTGAAAATTTAGCGCGCATCAAATTAAAAACAAATTTTATTTTAAAAGGGGTTTCACTCTTTTTTTCTTTTAAAAATTTTAATGTTTATTACGTCTTTAACGTTCTCCCACTCCCTCAAATGATTATTTTGTTGACCTTAGGGCAATCCATAAAAGAATTTCGTTGTTTATTCACAAGTCTAACATGAAGGTGTAGATCTTTTGACCAAGGTCTACTGTTGGATTTCTCCACCCCCCCTCCAACAATTTTCTTATTTCATCAAAAAGAAAAAAGGGTTTAACCCCTACCGAGACTTTTTTAAAGGGCAAAAACCCCAAAGAAAATTGTACTTTTGTTTTTTTTTTAGGATTTTAAAATTTTCACTTTTTTTTAATGGTTCTTCATCTTCACCAGCAATAAAAAACCTTTAAGGGGTCTTGCGTGGCCTAAAACTAAAGTTCCATATTGTTCTGCCCTGCTTTTGGATTTTAGTTGATAACCCTTTTCGTAATTATTGCAATTTTCTGATATTGTTGCTCAATAGCCTTGCTGTTGGGTTGCTAAAAGCAAACTTAACGGAATTCGAAAATGCGTCTTTGCTTAGAGCTTCGACAAAAATGTTTTTATTCATTTAAAAAATTAGTTTTACAATTGTCTTTTTAAAGCTCCTTGAAAGTTTGGCGCGCGTTTTTAAACAATAAAATTAAGGGTTGGAAAAGCGATTTATAAGCAAAACTTACAGCTTCATACTTTTGCCGGCTTTTGCGCTTCGGGCCGTTATTTTTTTGTTTTAGGCTTCGTTATTTTTGTTCCTTGAAAAAGCAAGCGGCCCTTTTATTTTCGGTTAGCCATAGATCAGAATAAAAAGAAATATGTCTGCATTGTTAAAGAAAATATTTCTTTCCCCAATTTTATAGAAATTTTTTAACGGCCCGCCCGATTCGGACTACGCCCGTTTTCGTTGTTTTTGGGTTCGTTTTTTTTGAAAGTAGCCGGCCATCCCGCCAAAACCCTTCATCTGCTCCTAGGGCTGGAAAATTTAAAAAAAAAATTTTTCGAATCAAAAGTGTGGGTTATTTTTGGGAAAAAAAATATTTTGTTTTTTTCCCCTTCACGCCAAAGGGGTCTTTCGTCTTTTATGCGGGGGCAAAATCGGCCATTCTTTGACTTTTTTTTTTTTAAAACAAAATAAAAAATTAAAATTTAAAAAAAGGGAGCATTTAAGTTATGATTTTTTGATCCGGAACGCTGAGTGTAAAAAACTCCTTTTAACCCATCCATAACAAAACATTTTCGGCGGAATTTAAAAGAAAGTAAGGTCAAATCATTTTACAAAGTTTAGGGCCCAAAACCTCCGTTTTTTTAAAACCCAATGATTTTAAACAAAAAAAGGCCATTTGTTTGTGAAAAAAACGACGAAGGCCCCTTGTTCACTTCAACTAAACCCAAAATCCAAAATTTTTAAAAAAGGTTCAATTTAAAAACCCCTGTGAGGGGGAAAAAAAATCGCCTTTGGGATTTTAAAACCAAAATTAGATAGGGAAGCATTTCAAAAAATCAAAAAACCCTCAAAAACCCCAAAAGAAAACCAAATTCAAACATACCCCTTTAAAGTTTAAACCCAAAACCGACGAAATAATACAAGAAAACCATTTTTCAGAAAAACAATTAAAAAAAAAGCACATCCCCCCACCAAAGAGAAAATAACGGCCCCTTTATCATGCTTGAGAAGCTCAGGGCGAATTAAAAAACAAATTTTTCAAAACGGGTGAACTAGTGAGCAAAAAAAAGGAAAAAGAAACTTTGGGGCTGAAACCCAACTTGGCCTGGGGTTAAAAAAAAAACAAAAGACTAAAAGATCTTGAACAGAGAGTCAGCAAGACTAAAGTGTTTCTACCCGAAACAATTACAAAACAAAAGGGGCGAAAAAGAGAAACATCCAAAGAATTTTTATGAAGACACAACGTTGCAAAACGAAAAAAACACTGTTAAAAGGCAAGGTGCACTTAGCAAGTGTATAACCCGCCTTTTTTTGCAATAATCACGGGTTGGTTTTACAGGGGGCGGGGGTGGGGGGTATGCCTCCGCCACCTCCCCCACCCGAAAAACATGGGTAAAAAAACAACTTGATCTCTTGCCATTTATTAAAAAAATAAACATAAGGCAATAGATTTTTTGCCTGGAAATAGGGGGACGTTTGCTGGCTTTTGCTCCGCAAGTAAAAGTAGTTGGCTTTTAAAGGGGGACTTATGGGCTTGTTGTCTTAATAGTTTGGTTATTTATAGTAAGTAAAGACCAAGAATCCAAGGGAGTTAAACCAATAACAAGTGCGCTTTTTATATTCATGGGGGGCGCTTTTTTCACCATGGGGGTTGGTTGGGGTGGGGTTTTGGGGGGTAATTTGGAAAAGGGGTTTTTTTGGGGCCTGGGGTTGGTGGGGATTCTTTTTATGCTTTCTGGCTTAGAATTTTTTTTGGTTTTTTTTTTGCCTTCTCCTTTTTAAACCCCAAAGGTTTTATTATTTAGTTTATTAAAGTTCCCATCTGGAGTTGAGGCAAAGGCAGCTGAAAAACCGTGCCAACGCAAAGTCTCCCTTTTTTCTTTTGTATTTGCAAACCTTTTTGTCCTTTAAAAACTGAAGGCAAAACAATTGCCCCAATTAATAAAACCCCCTAAAATTTTTTAAATATGTTTTTGGGGCAAAGCCAAAAAATAGAAGGTAAATTTTGTTTGATTTGTTTGTGCTTCGCCTAGCAAAACCCAAACATAAGAAAAATAAGTCGTTTATTCGTCTATCCCCCTTTTTTTAGACCCTTAGAAAATCCAAAAATGTGTCCTGGTTATTGCCTTCCATGGACCCCCAGGGAACAGTTTGCTGAAAAAAAGATTTTAAGGAGGGTTCCAACTATTATACTTTTTATGCCCCCCCAATAAAAAGAGTGCCTAAAACCTGATTAAGATCCAAATTTTTTTTAAAGTCGTTTTGGGCAATATCAAATTTTTCCGCCTTTCAAAAGCCTTGTAAAATATTCTGTTTAATGGAATAAACGTTTTTTCATTTGGGTAATGGTGCTTGCATTTTAGATAAAAACGTCTGAAGGTGTAATAAAAATGAAATCTATACAGACCTCACCAAAGGGTCAGGATATTAAAAGACCAACGACACTCCCCACCCGTTTAGCACAAAACAAGCAAAGTTTAAAGGTTTGAAAAGCATCGGGTGCCCGAACCACACTTTGGGATTAGTCTTTTTTTTATAGGAAGGGTTAAATAACGATCCAAGGAGAAATAAAATTTTACTTGAAAGGCGCATTGATACAGAATGTGAGGGAAACAGTTTTTTAATCTTTAGGGGGGCGGTCCAACGAATTTTGCTTAGTATATTTGAATTCACTTATTTTTAAATTTGTTTTTTAAAAAAATTTGTAACAATAACAACCAAGACATCCCTTGTTTTTAAAAATAGCTATTGATAAAAACCGGAAAAACCAAAAGGGGCGCACACCAGAAAAATTTTTTCAAAGCGTATGGGTTTTAAAAAACTGAAAACCCCAAGGGAATAAAAGATTTAAAAAAAATTTTAAATAGAGGAAATTAAGTTTGCCCCGTTAACCATCCCCCGATGGGTTTTTATGGGTTTTGCTCGCTAAAAGAAAAAATGGAACTTCGACTTACTTCAACTTAACAATCAAATTTTAAAAAATTTAACATTCAAACCTGAAGAAGAAAAGGGGCCTTCCTTTTGATGTGAGCCGCAAAATGTTGGGTTTTGCAACGCAATCTGGTTTTAGAGTTAAAATCAGACAAAACTCTTAAGGGGAGAAAACCCGCTCGACTTGCATTACTTTTATCATGTTTCATTTGGACGAGCGAGCACGATGAAACTTTAAAATGATGGAAGGCCCTAATGTTTTAAGAGCCTTTTTCCATCAGGGAAAAACTGCATTTTGCATTATGAAATTTACAAATTCCCCAATTTTTCGTTTAAAAAAATTGCTTGTGGGGGTAGATCATTAAAATTTAAAAATCACAGAAAAAAAACAGGGAAAGCGTGAAAGTGATAAAATGCAATTGTTTTAGAAAATAAAATTAAAAGTTGTTTTAAAAAAAAAGTCACTTGGCCAACGATTTGGGGGTCCTTACGCCTGAAGGGGTTTTTAACTTTAGAATAAAAAGCCCCCCAACGTTGAGGACTTTTTAAAAAAACGGGGATGGCACTTTTATGGTTTTGAGTACACAAGATGTTTTTTTTAAGCGCAAAAAGGTTGACGACAACAAAAGGTTTTCCTAAAAAAAGAACAAAACCAATGTGAAGCAATAATGCGGGTCAGTAGAATATAAAAAAGTTTGAAAAAAATGACAACAAATGGGACTTTGAAAAAAAATTTAGAATGGGGCTAAAAATTTGAATTCTTAAGCCCCTTACATTTTTTTTGGGCCTCAAAAAAGTTTCAGAAAAGCTGAAAATCTGGCCTTTAATTTAAGTCTTTTGCCAGAGGACAAAAAAATCGGAAAGAGACGAAAAAAAGCCGTTTTTGGGGAAAACAGAAAATCCCCACAGAAAGCGGTTTAAAGAAAAGCTTCAAAAAAATTTTAGCATTCCAGCACAAAATAGGAAACACGTTCCAAAATTTTTTAAAAAATTCGTCTTAAAAAAAATGAGGCAGAAAAGGAGCTCGGGCGTCAGTGCAAAATTAAAAGGGAATTCTTTTTAGCTCAAAACTAACGTTTTACAAAATTTAAAGTTACTGCGGCGTTCTACAGGCGGGATTTAAATCAAACAACAACAACAAATTTGAAATTAGCAAAAAAAACGATTTTTCAGAACGAAAGGATTAAACTTTCACATTTGGGCCTTATAGGGTTTTTATTTATGAACAATTTTTGACGGAGAAGATAAAAACAATAACGGTTGATTAAAAATTTTGTTTTTAAAAAACTGGAGCAATTTAAAAAATTTATACCCAAAACCCCCATTGTTCCTTGATTGTGGGCAACTGGTTGTGGAAAAAAATATTTGTCCTCGACCAAATTTCAAACGTTTAAAGTATAATTTTTATCTATTTAATTTTCTGTCCAACATTAAAAAAGGGGAAAAAAGCATACGACAGAAGGTTTAATGGAGGTGTAAATCTATTTTAGTTGACCCCAGCAATAAAAAGGTGAGTGTTTAGAACACTTTTAGACAGTTTGAGGGGAAAGCGACACTATTTAAATTATGAGTTGTTCGCAGAAAAGGGGAAAGTTAGAAAAAAAATACTTTACAAAACGGCTTTTAGTGGGAACAGCTGGGTAAGTGTGTGGATTTTATGGTAAAAAAATAAATCAGTTTTTAAAAAAACTTTAAGGGAAAAGTTAAAGACTGTAGTTTTATTCCACAGAAAGACAAAGCATTTGAGAATTAGCTGAAAAAGATGTATTGAAGAGACAAGAAAAACGAAGGATTAAGCAAAAAAAAAAGTCCAAAAATTTTCTAAATTAGGTTAAAAACAGATAATCCTACCATTTTGATGTTTTAAAGTTTTACCTTAAGAAAAAAAAAATAAAAAAAGGCCACCTGGGAAGCCCGGGGGAGCAACAGCGAAACCGGCTTTAGCCGGTTGGAGTGGCGGGGTGGGGGGCCCCGAGTGCCATTTTTTAGTTCTCCCCCTCTTCCCCCAAAATCCCAACCCCAGACCCTGAAATTTAGTCCATTATCCTAAAAGGGCAAACACAACAACACGAAAACCCCAAACCTTTTCATAAAAGCTATGCGAGAAAAATTTTTGATTCACTCCTTTTTGGAAAACTAAAAAACCCCTTTTTACTTGTAACCATTATCAAACTTGCAAAAAGGGATTTTTTTCATTACCCCGCATAACCATTTTCCTTTATATCCCCTTTTTGAAAAACCAAATGATTTCAGTAACTTTCAATTATTTGATCAATTTTGAGACAAACAACACTTCTACAAAATAAATGATTGACAACAAATTTCGTCACAAACCCCATAAAAAGCATATTTTTCGAGAGAGCTACTGTGTGTGTGGGTGTGTTTGTGTGTGGTTGTGTTGTGTGTGTAATATTTTTCCATCAACAAAGGGTTTTACAACTTTTCTAACAAAAAATATGGCGAAAAACAAATAACATTCAAATTCTAACTGTCAAATTCCAAATGAAAACACATATTAACAACGAAATACCTCACCCTTCGTCAAAAGGATTAGATTGGGTTTGGTATTCTGAAAAAATATCGAAAAATTGTTTTAAATTTTTCAATTTTACGAAACATGTTAAACCTCCCCATTTTCCCAACTCCTGGTTAAAACAGATACATACCTTTTCAAAGGGAAAAGAACTTCAACTTGACACGAAAAATCAGCCAATTCTCCAACAAGTGAATGATTTTCGTTCATGCAATCCTGCAAGGCGCACGAAAAAACCTTTCCAATAGGTGTTTTCCTTTTTTTTTGGTCCCTCCCCCAAAATGGGACAAAAACGCCTTTTGTTCAAAACACAATGGGGAAAGTCCCCCGAAAGGATGCAGATACCCTTTTTTTTGAACCAGAGAATAAGGGATGAGCAAAAAATGTGTGAAGGGCTGTTTCCCCATTGCTGGTTGTTTAACCCCATTCGTTGGGTATTTTTAATTTTCTCGGGACCTCGTACTTAATCAAAGGGGAAGGGGCGTCTCAATATTAAAACCCAAGGCAGGCTATCCGTAAGTGCTCTTTTTTTCTGCCCAATTTTTTGAAAATTATTTTTTCCCTTTTAAATTAAGAAGTAAACATTGGGCAACTGTCACCTCTAAAGACCTTTAAAATTTAAAAACCCGATCGTTTGTTCTAAACTGACCCCAGGGTCACACGCCCCACAGCCCCAGTTGGTTGGCCGGCCCCTTCACAGCCAGGGGAAACATTTTTTCCCCTTTTTTTTGTTAAAATCTGGAAACCCTTGCTTGGAAATGACGAAAAACCTGGTCAAGGAACCGTAGTTTACTCAGGAAAGATGGTTGTCCACAAAAAAGGGGTTAAACGGCCACACGTCATCATGAATCGCGGTCCAATTTAAAACGGTCTAAGGAAAAAGGCCTAATGCCCCACCAAAAAACGTGTAAACGGGGCCCCAAACCCCAACAAATAGTGCGTGGGACGGAGTATTTCAGCCAAACGACACGGACCTTCATACTCGACAACCCAAAAACCCCCAAAAATCTACCCATGAATTTCACAACAAACTATTCTTTTGCGTTACTACAGACTCGTCAAACTTTAAAACGTAGGCTTAAGCCGACAGCCATTTCGTGAAATTTAAGCCTTGCGCGTCCCAAACCCCCTCTTGTGTCTGTTCTGATGCGGGAAAGACTTTTTCCCTGCTGGAAAATCCCACAAAATACAAGTCTTTAAAGTCAAAAAAGGAGTGGGTTCAGAAAAAGCTACAAGGGGAATTTTTTTGTTTTGGCCAGACGCCAACTGCACTTTTTAACGGGTGTCAAAGCAAAAGAGGCGCGCCCAAATTTCCCTGCGTGGATTTGGGAGCGTCCTAGGCTGGACGGAACTTTGGTAATTTTTCCCCCGGCGGGTCTTTTGGTTTTGTGGTGAGTGTGGTGGGTTTTTTTGGGGGGTGGGGGGCCAATTTATTGCATCACGATAGTCTTTGGGGGGACAGCGGTAATCCCATCAAAAAGTAACACGGGGCTAGTTTTAAAAGGAAAAAAAACAGTTGAAAACTTTTTCCGTGGGCTGGACCGACAACCGCAGGGGTTTGGCGATGACCTGACTTTTCTTAATAGGAATTAACCCCAGTTATTGAATTTCAAGTTATTGGACGTCACAGTTGCCCCGTTTTATTTTTTTTGAAAGTTTACCCCCAGTCCCCTCCAAAGAAATGATTTTTGATGCAGCGGGCCACCCCCCCCACACAAAGCCGGTTTTAGGGGACGCATGTCGTCACCGCCCCCCCCCATGAATCCACAATCCCATACGGGCAAAAACAAGGGGGTTTTTCCCCCGCTAACGCAACAGTTGAATTTTTGGATTGACAACTTTCTCGCGGAAAACAAAAACCCTTTACTCTATTTTAAAAAAAAAAAAGGAAAGTTTTTCATATTTTTGTATCTGTATGTTCCGAGTTCATCCAAACACCAAAATCTATTCCCCTCGGCACAGGCGATGACCTGGCCGCTTTTAATGCCAAGGAATAAATCCGGAACAACTTCCCCCCAAGCCCTTCCAGCCGCTTATCGTTTAAAGCGGGTTTATAGGTTTGTAAATCTTCGTGAAATCGGTTTTAGGGTTTTTTGTCTTGTGTAAGACGCGTGTGTCGCCAAACAAAAAAGATCCTTCCTTCTCACTAGATTTTACCCTTTGGGCAAACGCTGAGGTTTGATACTGAAGGTCGGGGGAAGGGGTTAGGATGTTTTTTCCATCGAAAATGGTTCAATAATGCAATTTCATGACGGCGACTTCAAAAAACCGATTTCGTCGGGCCCGACTTTTCCTAAAGTAACGTGGTTCACAGCAGCAATTTTATGTTTTAAACCGGCCCATCGACCAATGCTGATCAATGAATGGGGTTTTTTTTCCCCGGGAGCCAACACCGGTCGCCCGCCAAACAACTACGGAGGGACTGTCACGTCATGGACAAACAGTTGTTCTACTGTTACCTGTTTAATTTCCCTGAAGAAAAAAGGGTTTTACAGACTCCAGTCCCCCATAAAAGGGTAAGGACCTAAACCCCCCCCAGGTTTAAATCACGCGCCCTGATATCCTGGTTTGTGCTTCCAGGGGCCCAGCCAGTTCGAGTGTGCCCCATGACGGATGAAGGCCATTTAAAGCATTGGGGGGGGAAGGGTTGGAAAATGGCGGGGATGTGCCAGGAAAAGGCGAAAAAAAGATGAAATTCCGGGCTGAAAAACCCTAGGGGTTTCAACATTTTAAAACCCCGGAACTTCTCAAACCAGGGGCAGACAAAAAAAAAATCCTCTCAAAAAACGGCAAAAACGGTTTGTTGAAAAAAAGGAATGTAGGGGGAAACTGCGCGAAGAACTTTAGAGAAAAAGAAACAGACAACGATTCGGCCCGAACCCTTTAAATCAAGGGGGTGGTGTCCATGGTCCTTCGAAGTAAAGGGTTTTTTCCCCCTTAATTTAAGCCACACCCTTTGGACGGGGGGCAACTCAAGGCTCCCCCCTTTCAGTGGGAATCCTAGCATACATATTGGACCAATTCTAAACCAACCGGGGGTTAAAAATTTGCCAGGTCCCTCACCATTGCCTTTTTTTGGGGTTTTTATCCTTTCTTTTAAATATTTATTTTTGAGGTTCCTGCTACCGCAACGGACACTAGATCAAAACCTTCCACTGGGAAAATTGCTAGTTTTCTTACCAATGCCATTGGTCTCTAGTCCCCCGCTTACTGTGTTATTGCCTTTGAGGTTTCTATTTTTTACCAACATTGCAGGGGCTTCATGAATTCGGTGCTGATGCTCTACAAAACCCACTTTGCTCCGCCTTTAGACAAGGTTCGGGTTTGGAGTCAGAGGCTAGATCCCCTATAGCTTTTCAGAGCGGCTGATCATCTGTTTTTCCCTATTTCACGTATGTTTGAAAATTTGAAGCAAAAAACTAAAAGTGCCACAACTTCCAAAATTTCCGCACACCATTGAGAAGCAACGACCCAGGAGGTGGCATCATACCCAGCTGAGATTTTTTTTCCCCCTTTTTCCCACCATGAGCCCACGGGTAGTCTGCCACTTGTACATCCCCTTGGTGACCCCAAATCTCTCTGTTGCCTTTACCCCCGCTTCGGGTTGCGTTAACCTCCCCGTTGTGATGTCCTTTATTCACCCATTTGCTTGTTTTTAAAGTGAAAAATACCAGCTTTGCCCGTTTGGGGGGGAAAAGCTTAATATTTTTTTGTGGAACACCAAATAGGGAAATTTTGCTATGTGTGTGTGTGTGTTGTTAAAGTATATGGGTTTCAACATGTTTCTGGCTTTTCTATTTCTTGGATAATTCTCAAACGGTTTTGTAAAATTTAAAAAAAAAAAAAAAGGGGGGGGGGGGGGGGGACAAAGGAAATGAAAAAATCAAAAAGTGTAAAGAAGTAAGAACCTTTACAAACAAATATTGAAACTATCAAAACGACATGAACAAAAAAACCATTTTATTGCTTGCCCCCATGACAATTTTTACTGTTTGAAATTTTTATCGGGCTTGTCGGGAAGTACAAGTTGTGTGTTTTTGGAGTGCCCCTTGGACCACAAAGAAAAATACACCAAAATGTACCAAAACCCTGGTACAAATTCACTACCAAGGGTGTAAAAAAACAGATGACCAGCCCCCCAAAGCACCACAAAGGAAGGGGAATAAACCCCAAAGAAATTTTGGTAAAGGGAAAAAGTTGTTGAAAAACTAAACTCAAAAAAAATCACCGGTTTAAATTTTAGGGGAAAATCTTTGAGGCATGTTGAGGAGCCAATGAAGGCAGAGGGGCAAGGAGGTCAAAAAATGCAAAACCAAGGGGCAAA
>JAMYXO010001077.1:0-33645 GCA_033310375.1 Conus canariensis
GCAGTGAGGACTTTGACCTGATAGCCTTCTCTCCTCAGGCTGTTTGCCAGATCAGCATACTTTTCAGTCTTGTAGATTTGAGCTGCCTCCATTCTGTTCTCATATGGCACCGTGAGCTCGATCATGATCAGCTGCTTGGTTGACTTAGAGTGGACTACTATGTCTGGTCTCATGCCACTCTTGCTGATGATCTCTGGGTGACTCTTCCATTCTGGGAGGTCTGCAGTGCACTCCCAGTCATCTGCCCGTCCAGCAGACTCTGCCTGCATGTTTCGAGTGGCACTGTTGTTCTTGGCCATGATTTGCTGCCTCCTGCCGTGAAGAATGTTGCGGGTGCTTTTGGAGTCCTGATTTTCCCTTTTGTGGTGTTGGTACTAGCCCAGACTACTTGTACAATTTCTTTGAGCACTTGGTTGTGCCTCCATGTGTACCTTCCTTGAGCCAGGGCTACTTTACATGAGCTTAGGACATGCTCCACTGTTTGTTTTTCATGGCAGAGGGGGCATGCAGGATCGTCTGTTTTCCCCCACTTCACCAGGTTTGCATTTGAGGGCAGAAGGTCATATGCAGATCTGAGAATGAAGCTGATCCTGAGAGGGGCCATGTGCCAAATGTCATTCCAAGTGAGACTTCTTTGGAGTGCATTCTCCCACGTTGTCCATTGCCCTTGCTGGCTCTGCTGGACTGCTTTTTGGAGTCTTTTTTGGTCTTCTTCTTTTCTCATCTCCTGAATCATCATGTCTCTTTTGGCTTTTCCTTTGGCCTTTGACCACCATTCAGTTTTGGTCACCCCAGTCCCTGTCTGTTGGTCTGTGTGTGTCCTGTTATTTCTCTGATCTTGAGACTTTCTTTTGCAGAATCCATCGCCTCTTGAACTTTCCATTTTCTGCCTGTCTTCAGCTGGGGCTTAATTGCTTCTATCACCTTGTCTCCTGAGTCCTCCAGCATGCTTTGAAGTCTGATCTTCCCTGCTTTGTATTCCTCCAGGATGGATTTCAGGGGTAGTTTCAGCTTTGCTTGGCGACAGTACAGCGCTATGTCAGTCAGACAGGGTGGGACACCAAGCCATTTCCTTGTGAACTTGTTGATTTTGGCTTCCATTGCCTCCACTATGCTGGTGCAGATGTCGTATATCATCAGAGGCCATAGCAGCTTTGGTATCAGCATGAACTGCAGACACCAGACCTTGTATTTGCCAGGGAGCCCACACTGGTCAATGGTCTCCAAGCCTTCCTCCGCCATCTGCTTGGTTTCTTTTGCTCTTTGTGTGTCTTTCAGCGTATCATCATACCATCTTCCAAGGCTCTTGACTGGTTCTTCTGTGACTGTTGGAATGGCCTGGTTGGCAACACTGAAGACCACAGATCCGGCCACTTTTCCTTTCCTCAGTGAGAGACTCCGTGATTTCTTTGGCTTGAACTTCATTCTGGATGAGGCAACTATGTCGTCCAGCCTCTCCAGCACATGACGTGTCTCGTCTTCTCTGGATGAAATCACTGTAGTGTCATCCATGAAGGCCTTGAGAGGAGGCATCTTGTATCCATCGCCAAGGTCTGTTTGTCTCGCGTTGTTTGTTGCTGCTTTCAAGATGAGTTCCATTGCCAGCACGAACAGTATTGGGGAAATTGCACAGCCCATTGCAATACCCACTTCCAAGTTGATCCAGTCTGTTGTGTACTCCTTTGTAGAGAACCGCATTGAGAAGCCATTGAAGTACTTCTTGAGCATGTCGCGGATGTTCTTTGGCACATGGTACATCTCAAGAGCCAACTGTATCATCTCATGGGGCACAGATCCATATGCGTTTGCCAGATCAAGCCACACTACGTCCAGGTCTCTCTTTTCTGTTTTTGCTTTTTGGATTGCGTCCCAGATCATTGTGGCGTGTTCTACACAGCCCGCCACGCCTGGGATGCCACCTTTCTGGACTGACACATCCAAGTACTTGTTTTCCATCAGGTACTTGGTCAGCCTTGCTGCCATGACAGAGAAGAAGATTTTCCCTTCGACGTTCAGTAGTGATATTGGCCTGAACTGGCTAATGTCACTTGAGTTTTGCTCTTTGGGGATGTACACACCATCTGCCGTCATCCACTGGCCGCTGATCTTCTGGTTTCTCCAAGCCGATCGCAGCAGCCTGTGGAGCCACTCCAGCACCTTGGGACATTTCTTGTAAAGCTGGTAAGGTATTCCGTTTGGCCCTGGTGATGATTTGGCTCTGGCTTTGTCGACCACCTTCTTGATTTCCGCCAACGTTGGAGGCTTGCCATTGAACTGTTCCTCAGGGTTGGTTGGCCACACCAGACCTTGAATGTCGAGTGGTGCTTTGCTCTGTGGGTCAGAGTATGTTTTCCTCAGATGCTGCTCAAGAACTCCTTTGTCCACACTTAGGGTCCCAGATTTTGGCTGCTCAAACAGTGTTCTGGCAAACTGGAAGGGGTCTCTGAAGAAGCGCTCTTGTGTCTTTTTCTTTTTGCTCTTCCTCTTCCTCGCAGATTCCGCTTTGCTGAGGGCACTGTGTTTTTCTTTCAGGTCTTTCCACAGTTTTTCCAAGCCTTGTTTTTCAGCTGGCAGTGCGGTCTTCATTTGCATCTTGAGGTTTTTCTTTTGGACCCTGATCTTGTCCATCTTTTCTTGGCGTCTGGATTTCTTTGGAGGTGTTTTCTCTTTGGGTAGTTTTGCTCCATAGGCGTCTCTACATGTGGCATACACAATGTCCCCATATGTGGCTAGTTTGTGTTCCAGGGTGCTTTTCCCTATCAGTGCATCGAGTCTTTGGACGATTTTTGCATCCAGTTTCTCCCAATCTTCAGTTTCGTTTGCTCGTGGCAGGTTGAGTTTCAGGCGCCTGGCATCGAGGGCCTGTGCAAATTCCTCATCCGAACCAACAGCGTGGATGTCCTTGGCACTGTGGTTTAAATCCTGGCCTTGGTCTTCCGACGTCTTATCTGCTGATGCAGTGCGCTGCTGCTCATTCAGATGAGTCTTCACACATCCCATCTTTGTTCTGTGGATCTTCATGCCACGGGTGGTAGCGAAACGCTTTCCACAGACACATGGATATTCCATTTGGTCCATGTTCATAGTCCGTTTGGGATTTGCAGTCATGATTGGTTGAGCACCGATGGATTCATCATTCTCTCCCCCTTTCGGTGAATCCTGGGAGCATCTTTTCCTTTTATTTTTAGTAGCCACATGTTTAAGGCAAAGTGGGGAGCCAGCCCACAGAGCCCTTGGTTCTGGTCTTTCCCAGTGTCCTCCGGTCTTTCCCGGACGTCCTCCGGCCTATTCCCGGAAGTCAATGGTTTACCCATGCATCAGTAGAAAGAAACTCGTGGAGAGCGTGGCAGCAGAGAGTCCTCAGAAGAGAAGCCCCCTTCAAGCAAGTGTTTCGGCCCTTATCTCCTGACACTCTAGGGGGGTTGGGCCACACCCGGTTCATGACTCCGGATGTCCCTCTGCTGCCCCTTTTTTTCCCATCTTGGGACGAGCCATGGCTGGGATTCGAACCCATGACCCTCTGGACATGCTCATTTTCCACTTAATGACTCGCGCTTTAACCACTGAGCCACAGGGACACCTGATATTTGTAGGGAAATTAAGCCTTATGAAGTTCACTTTTGTTCCTCCTTGACCAGATCCAGCTTGAACACCTCTCTGCCGCTTCTGCCATTGCTATATATTGAATATATAGCAAACTCAACTCTTGGAAGGAGCCAATTGAGAAAAAAAAAAGCCCACAAAGATATGACTCTGATGGGGATCGAACAAACAATCTCACAGCCGGCAGTCCGCGATACTGAAGACTGAACCAAGGCGGTGGTTTAGTTCTCTTTCACAGATTATGTTGAGAAGGTTTACTCATATTTTGTCGACATCAACGTATTTGAGTTAAGCTTTCATGGAAGAACATTTCAACATTTCGGTTATATTGATTTCACTCAAACATCAACCAGGGCAGGGCAGCAAATCAAGAAGTGTGGTTCCTTTTCTTAAGCCACGTTGCACAGACGGCACGTATTCGTATTTCAGATTCTGAAAATACGTTTACTTGCCGTCTATGTGACATGGTTAAGAAGATGAGAGAGAGAGAGAGAGAGAGAGAGAGAGAGAGAGAGAGAGAGAGAGAGAGAGAGAGAGAGAGACAGACAGACAGACAGACAGACAGACAGACAGACACAGACAGAGACACAGACATAATGACAAACACAGAGAATTACCCCCCCCCCCCCCCCCAGCTCCGAGCCCCTCTCCTCCGCCACCCCTACAGAGAGAGAAGAAATGGTTACTCTCAAAAAGCCTTAATTCTTGAAACCAGTCATTAATTCTGGCCGACAAATTGACTTGACGATGATTAAGAAATGAAATCCGGAAAGCAAACGTCCTAATTCTTGAAACCAGCCATTATTTCTGGCCGTGAAATTGATTTCATGATAATAAAGAAATCAAATCCGGAAAGAAAACACCGCTGGCTGCAATTTCCTTTGACTTCAATCATTAGCTAAGATATCAATTTCAAAGATGCGCATGCTTTCTACTCCCTTAACTGACGACGTAAATAAGACAGTGTTGAAACTCACTATGAAACTCAGTTTCTAAGACTCGGCACAATACTGGCCTGGTTGAGAAACATACACCTGCCCTGATGCTTTCAACTCTTAACAATTTCTGGACCCCCGAAAACACTCGGCGTAAAGGGAGGCTGCCAGGCTTAAGGTCATAGACGGGGGGGGGGGGGGGGGGGGGGGGGGGGGGGGAGGAGGGGGGGGGGGACGTCTTTCAACTTGAAGGCTTTTTGACATAGAAACTCCACTGCAAAAACCAAACATCTTAATACTGAGACAGGTTCTGAAAAAAAAACACACCATAAAATGTGCTATTGTTAACCAGTAACTGTATATACACGAAGACGTTTGAAACAACCCTCCATACACATGAAAGGAGTACTAGATCGTGGCAGTCTGCATGGAAATGCCACTGATCTGCAAGCTGAACCTGAAGGGTTCAGAATCGGAGACAGGAACTCTGGCATTCCATGGTAGTTCTTCAGGAAAGAAGGTGTTAAAGAATGGGAATTTGCCATTCATTGTATACGTTAATTTTCTCCAGAAAAGCAACAAGTCTGATTTTTAAAAAAAGGAATCAATGAAGTGTATTTGCAAATGAAGCATGCAAAGAAAACTTAGCATTCGGGTCATGGGGTAACGTGCATTGAGAGATTGTGAAAGAAGTCGAAAGCTATTCGACTTTTTGTATTACATACTAAAACAGAGGGAGAAGACAGACAATCAAACACGACAAACAAGTGTGGTGTCGTGTGTGTGGGTGGGTGGGTGGGGGGGGGGGGTGAGAGACAGAGAGAGAGAGAGAGAGAGGCACACACAAACGGCGCGCGCGCGCGCGCGCGCGCGCGAGAGAGAGAGAGAGAGAGAGAGAGAGAGAGACAGACAGACAGACAGACAGAGAGAGAGAGACAGAGAGACAGAGACAGAGAGAGAGAGAGAGAGAGAGAGAGGAGAGAGAGAGAGAGAGAGAGAGAGAGAGCGAGAGAGAGAGATCGCCCCTCCCAGCTGTTTCCCACTCTCACTCTCTTTCAAGCACCACCACCACCACCAATACTACTATGCTACTACTACTACTACCACCACCACCCTACTATACTACTACTACTCTACTACTACTACTACCCACACTACTTACTTACTACTACACCACCACACTACTACTACTACTACTGCTACTACTACTACTACTACACCACCCAACTACTACTACTATACACCACTACTACTACTACTCTACTACTACTACTACCACCCCACTACTACTATCTACTACTACAACCACTACTACTACTACTACTACTACACTACTACTCACCATACTACACACCTACTACTACTACTACTATACTACTACTACTACCACCACCACTACTACTCTACTACTACTACTACCACCACTCACTACTACATACTACTACTACTACTACCACCACCACTACTACTACTACTCTACTACACATACTACTACTACCTACACACCTACACTCACTACTACTACTACTACCTACCACCACTACTACTACTACTGCTACTACTACTACTACTACCACCACTACTACTACTACTACTACTACTACACACCACTCTACTACTACTACTACACCACCACCACTACTACTACTACTACTACTACTACACCACCACCACTACTACTACTACTACTACTACCACCACCACTACTACTACTACTCTACCACTACTACACCACCACTACTACTACTACTACTACTACTTACACCACCACCACTACTACTACTACTACTACTACTACTACTACACACCACCACTACTACTACTACTACTACTACTACTACACACCACCACTACTACTACTACTACTACTACCACCCCTACTACTACTGTACTACCACCACCACCACTACTACTACTACTACTACTACACCACCACTACTACTACTACTACTACTACACCACCACACACTAACTATACTACTACCACATACTACTACTACTACACCACCACCACTACTACTTACTACTACCACCACCACCACTACTACTACTACTACTACTACTACTACTATACTACCACCACCACCACTACTACTACTACTACTACTACTACTACTCTACCACCACACCACTACACTACTCTACTATACTACTACTACCACCCCCACACCACTACCACTACTACTACTACTACTACTACTACCACCACCACACTACTACTACTACTACTACTACCACCACCACCACTACTACTACTACTACCACCACTACTACTACTACTACTACTACTACCACCACCACCACTACTACTACTACTGCACTACTACTACTACTACCACCACCACCACTACTACTACTACTGCTACTACTACTACTACTACACCACCACCACTACTACTACTACTACTACTGCTACTACTAACTACCACCACCACAAACCTACTACTACTACTAACTACTAGTAGTAGTAGCAGTAGTAGTAATAGAGGTGGTGGTAGTAGTAGTAGTAGTAGTAGTAGTAGTAGTAGTAGTAGTAGTAGTAGTAGTAGCGTACAATTACACAAAACGCTGCGATCAGGTCGTTTTCTGACACTAGTGAGACAAGTGTGCGAACTGTGAGGAAGTGACCTGTGAAAGCTTTCATCAGGTACACACCCTGTCGCATCTTGATTCACTCTCACTGTGAGAAAGTGACCTGTGAAAGCTAGTTAACTTATGTGCATCTGTCTTTCATGCAGTAAAAAGACTTCTTGACTGCAACTTAAACCGAACGAACTGTCCCTAAAGCAACATGGATAAGATTAGATCGATAATTTATTAGAGGGATTCCAGTTAAGACTCGCAGTAACGCAGTTTTCTTTCTTGCCTTTTACACACACACACACACACACACACACACACACACACACACACACACACACACACACACACACACACACACACACACACACACACACACACACACACACACACACACACACACACAAGGTGTGAGGCCCAAAGGAAGTAACTCAACACTGATCAAGTGGGTACACGGGGCTATGATTGCCTCCCTTGCATCTCTTCTCTCTCTCTCTCTCTCTCTCTCTCTCTCCTCTCTCTCTCTCTCTCTCTCTCTCTCTCTCTCTCTCTCTATCTTTGTCTATTCTATCTCTCCTTCTCTCTCCTCTCTCATGTATTTAAACAATAATTGTCAGTCTCCAAAGGATATTTGTTGTCAATTTATTTATGATTCAGTCAAAATGAATATGACACTTAAACTCCTCAATGGAAACAATTATTAACCTAGTGCTGTGCCATCGTAATTTTACTCCAGTATTATGTTTTTTTTCTTTGTTTAGAAGCTGCGGTAACATCATTACAACAAAGTAATGCCCGATTTCACGTACTTCCCAGTCGCAATGATTCAGTTTAATTTACTTTTAAAAAATTGTTACATTTCTCTTAGACCAGTTATAAACCTTTTCAGCGTTTTTTTTCTTTTTTTGGGGGGGGGGGGGGGGGGGGGAGTTCAGATCTGTTGATGTAGTCAAAAGTAAATATACTGGCAACACACACACTCACACACACACACACACACACACACACACACACACACACCACCACAACACACACACACACACACTAAAGCACGCACGCACGTACTAACGCTCGCGCACGCACACCTTGCGCACGAACTCCCAATGTGGTTTTGAAAAAAAAAATTCAAGTAGCAGCATATTAAAACCTTGGACACCTATGTCTCGGCACGGCTTCCAGGATGTTGATGAAGAAGCATCAAAGAAGACTAACAAAGGTGACTCAGACACATTGGAATGCCACCGTTTCTTCACCCGAGTGTAAGGGCACACACAGAATACACGATGGCAATATTGTCAGCCCATGAGTGAATAACCTACCAAAGTTTATTCACCTTTTTGTCCTTTCTGTTCCTCTTCTTTTTTCACCTTCCACAATCGGTAAATGTGTGCAATGAGAATCAGAAAGTTCAAGATTCTCCAAAAGTCTCCACAGGGGTACATACGTTAGACACAATAGAAATCTGAACGAGTCAAAGTCCCGAGATGTAATGGAAAAATTGGTGGACGGGTTCTGGGGGCTTAATCAACAGATACGTGCATTAGTGGCGAGAGAGACATAGAAGCGATTCAATCCCAGCCAAGAGAAGTCAGCTAAAGAATGGATCCAGTGTTGGCTGTTGATAATGATGGGAGAGGAGCTCGGAAGTACTGTCTTGGGGATACTGCCCGTATGCCCTCTGACCCACACCCTGATGGCCAGACTGCTGCACATTCTACATGAGCTTTATGAGATGGCTTATAAGTTTGGGCTCCCGGCTTCAATTCCCATCAGAGCCATGTGGGATTTTTCTGCCCTGGCCGGCTCCTAACCGGAGCTGCGTTTGCTATGGGTTCGATTAGGAAGACTGAGACCACACAGCCGAGTTTTATCCACTAAATGGATGCGTCTCAGAGAGTGTAACTCAAATTTTCTGACCAACACTGCAGGTGTCTATATCTCTCGGGCCTGGTTGACGTTGGGAAATACTATAAAATTAAGTTTAGAGTACAGCCCTATCAAGCAGTCTCAGACCGGCATGGAAATCCATAGCATCATCTTCGTTATCGACATCCTCATCGATCAGCATTTTTAAAAAGTCTGAAGTTGTGTAGCCCTTCATGTCTTGCTCTCATGTTGATCTCCGCTACAATGTTCTCTCCACGTCTATGGCCTTGGTTTGATTCCGTCGCAGTCACCGGTATCGGCAAATTCATGGGGAGTTTCGTTGGTCGGACGTAGTGGCGCCCGGAGGGAGAACTCACGCCGGCTCAGCGACTGAGCAATTATTGTCGTCAGTAGGGGGCTTAGTAGGTGGCGTCCTGCGTGTGTTGGATCAAAACCAGCACCACCGAACACCACCGAAGTGACTCGGCAGCTGTGCAGTGTCTCCTCCGGTGGGTTGCCTCATGACGACTTGATACTAACTGCTCCCTGCGGATTGCCGGTGCTTTGGGCTGCGGCAGGACGGGCTGTGGCTGTAGACGTGGGATCGGACTGAGCAGCATGGCTGCAATGCCACAGAAACGGCACAGAAGATGGGACAGAACAAAAGTTTGGGCTTATTCTGTATATCCGTTTGTCATTTTGTACCACTTAATTTCACAAAGAGTTTAACAAGATAGGAATGGAATACTGTACTTACAGGCTTATGGATAAGTCTCTGTCGGAGGTCCTATTTTGGAGAAAAGGTTTGTTTGTACGAACCGAACTGTATCTCCGTTGTGTATGGATCAATTATCCTTAGCGTATTCCTATCGAGACGTTGAAAATATGTATTCGCACAATCGTTAGACAAGAGTTAAGGGTTAAAGGTTTTGGTAGGGTGAATAGATATCTGAAGAGCCTTCTCCCGATACTGCCAAGATAATGGGGTAGCTTTTTGTGTGTGGGGGGTGGGGGGTGGGGGTGTGGGGGATGTACTTCAATATCGCATCCCTCCCATCACCACCCCAGTTATCACATTGCCAAAAGTCCCGAACACAGAAAGTGTAGGACGTATTATCATCCACATCACAGCACTGATATGGCTGTAGATATTGGCTGAATCAAGAATTTTAACAGTAAAAACGTTCATTGGTTGAATATGTGAATTCCTCAAGAGGATTCCATGTTGATGTCTCCACAAATGTGGAGTCTGGGGAATAATGCGTATGTGAACCAGTCATTAAAAAAAAAGTTTCTTGGAAGCGTAATTCCGTATTGTTAAAGGACAGGAAGAAACTGTGCACGTGATGGATTCACGAGGCATGCATGTGACATTTAATGCAACATTAGTCAGTGATTAGGCGTAATGAAACAAATCGCCTAGTTGCTCTAGTAGACACACACACACGCGCGCGCGCGCGCGCGCACGCGCGCACGCACGCACGCACGAACGCACGCACGCACGCACGCACACCACAATTGTGTGCACACACATACATATGATCATGCCCGCACGCGCAGTCTTCTCTCTCTCTCTCTCTCTCTCTCTCTCTCTCTCTCTCTCTCTCTCTCTCTCTCTCTCAACATGCTGGAGCGTCGCGAGTTAGAAGTGTCTGAAGCCACTCGAGAGTTTGTATAGACCTTGTATAAAGTTTGTACTTCTCAAATCATCGTCTCTTCAGGTAAATGTACAACATTATTGATATTCTCCTTTTTAAATGTAAGATGTCGACTAAATAAAGCCGTTTTCATATATAAAATCATGAACAAACGTGCACCTCACTATCTTTGCGACACATTCGCAGTGAAAAGTGTACGAGATAAAGATGAATTGTTCATTCCCCGCCTAACAACAGATTTAATCATGTCATCCTTCACGTATGGAGACAGGTAACTATGGAATGAAAGTTATGATCATCAGAAGAATGAAAAAAAAGAGCTTGTGCCATTCAAACCATCTTATCACAGGTTCCTTCTTGACAGCCCAAATTTCTTGATGTTTTACTATTTCTTCATTTGATGCCTATGTACGTATTTGTACTCATACACCTTCTCTCTCTCTCTCTCTTCTCTCTCTCTCTCTCTCTCTCTCTCTCTCTCTCTCTCTCTCTCTCTCTCTGTTGTGTGTAGAGGGAGAGGAATACGTGTTTTCATGATATGGATGTTTTGAACCGTCTTGATTTTCTGTATTTGGTTTTGTTTCAATTTTTGTTTTCCCTTTTCCTCGTAATCTTGCATTGTGTATGTGTTTATTCGTTGAATACCTGATTTCAGTCAAGAGCATAGTGTGAAAGAAGCTTTCAGCGTATATAAATATTTACCCTAATAAAAATATTCGTATTCTCTCTCTCTCTCTCTCTCTCTCTCTCTCTCTCTCTCTCTCTCTCTCTCTCTCTCTCTCTCTCTCTGTCGTCGAGTAAAGTGCGCGGCAGCTTAACACGTTCTCAGCCATTTAGATGTGATGTTGGCAAATCATGAGTGTACCCAATCAAATTGAACCATGTATGTATACCAGCACATAGGTAACTGCGTGATGAGTCTTAGTAAGATGTTGTTTTCATTTTGTATTCGTAACATGCTGTTGGGTTCACTTATTTGATTTGTACAAGCCATTCTTGTTTTGTTTTGTTTTGTTTTGTTTTGTTTGCTGTGTTTTATGTGTGCTTACCCTTTCAATAAAGACCGCCGACCTTTACCACAACAAGTACCTGCCCAGGAAATCCCAGACCAGAAGAAGTTCAAGAAAAAGCAACAGCTGCGGCTACGACATCCCACAATGCAAGACAGACTACCGACGAATGTCCTTCATCCCGAGAACCATCCCAGCGTGGAACAAACTACCAGAGGATGTGGTGATGGCGGAGACCCTGGACCGCTTCAGGTTCACCTCTCACCAATAACATCCTCCTCTTTCCCGCCGTTGCTGAAAAACTAAAAGCATTATTGAAACAGTATAAAATATAGGGGAAAATCTTTGAGCCTATGCTTGAGGATCCATTCAAGGATGCAAGGGAGATCAAAAGATATGGAACAGTCTGAGTGGTCAGCTCTATAGATAGATAGATAGATAGATGTAGTGTTTTGAGCCTAACTTGTAATTGTGGATTGATATGAGCCCTTGTCATGTGACTGTCACACTAAGCGTGGTGCAGTACGCGGAAGTTCCATTGTACTGCCGTTCATCACTTTTTGTCTGGTCACGTTGCCGAAAGTAAGTTTCTGCTCTTCTGACTGTCTCAAACGGTAACGGTTATACGTGTAATTATTATGTTTAAAAAGCCGAAAGAACCCTGTAAACAGCAAAGGCTGAAAGTTCGGGATAGGCCTATTGTCCACCATGTTGAAAACTTTTGAACTTGATTGCACACTCAAAACAAAACCAGTCTGCTAGTGAACGCAGTCAGAGATATGCAAGCAACCCATTTTCTGGGCACCGTGCAAATCTGTGCTCAATTTAAATGAAAATGCGCCACTGATCCAGGATTTAAGCTTTAACGTCATTGTTCGCCGGTGTGCAGGTAGGGCGGAGAAGAGTCACGTGACATGAACCATGTAGTTTCGGTTTCAGTTCCTGCTCGAAGCATGGGGATGAAATAGGGTACAGCCATCACGGGGAAGAAGCACAATCTTCTGCACCCTCTTCTTCATCCTTGTTGTAGGCAACCTGCTTTATAGTTTGAAGATTCTGCTGCACCAGGTGACTTGCAGAACCGCTAGATGAGAAACACGCATGCACGCATGGCTGTTGTGCAGCTGTACTAGAGCAGTCTGCATGCATAAAGCTTTTGGTGAGGGGGTCAGAGATTGAGTTGTCAGATCCGCCCACATTTACCCCAAGCTTAACCCCAGTATCAACCTGACGTTGAGAAAGCCCAGTAAGAACCTAAATACAGGGAGGGAGGGGGGGGGGGAGGGAGAGGAAAATATGGTTGCACGGATGTGAGGGAGGAGAAGGGTGGGGATGCAAAAAGAGGTGGAGGAGGGGGTGGGAAAGGAGAGCATAACAAATTCTGCCAGTGATGCCATCATAGACTTGAAGGCACTGTCTGTCTCAGCAGGCATGCTGTTTCAATCTGCAACAGTATGATGGGAAAATCTCTTCTGCCCAAGTTTGTACATTGAGGTTGTGTCTAATACATCAGGAGGTGTGACAACCAGATGCCACGGGGTGGGCAGCCTGTCAAGAGGTGGGTGGGGAAGGGGAGGGGGGATGCTTTGCACCTACAGTGATGAGACAAGGTTTGTACTTGTTAGGTTCAGACAAGTGCAAACTTCTCTCCTTTAAGGGTGTCCATACTTTTCGGGTGAAAAAAAAATCTGCACAGATGGCAAATGCGATTCCGAAAAATGTCAATTGTCTCAAAAGCAGGGAAGCTGTAGGCATGGACCACAAGTTGGATTTTGTTAGGACTGGCTGGTACAGATAGCCCTCTCTGTTTCTCTCTCCCACACCCTTACACCCTCTCTGTCTCTCATGTGTGTGTGTGTGTCTGTACGCACGCACGCCCTTGCCCATGTGTGTGAGTGTGTGTGTAAGATAAGATAATGTTGCTTATAGCCCAGCCGACCGCATAGGGCCACATCAGGGCTGTCACCACGTTAAAATCAACTCACAAGTCATTCATTCACACAATTCTTTAAAATACATTTTAAAAAAAAACATCCAAAAGTTTGTTAAAAATCTTTCCACTGTAAAATCTCAGATCCGATGAAAAATGTTAATCTCTTTCAAGAACTCAAAGATCGCGTCAGGCGGAACATCTCTGAACAAGGTTTTCATGGAATCTACTGTAAAATGTTTGTGTCTCACATCGTGCAAGTCCCAACACTCTAACAGAATATGTTTCAGTGTGTGTGTGTGTGTGTGTGTGTGTGTGTGTGTGTGTTGTGTGTGTGTGTGTGTGTGTTGCAGTTAGATGGCAGCCACCAATGTTGTCACCAATACCACCATGATCTCTTTCTGTAATTCTTTCTTTCTCTGTCTCTCTCTCTCAGTCTTTGTTGCAGTCTCTCTCTTTCACATGTCTCCTTTATGTATGTATGTGGAGCAGTGATGGAAGTTCTGTACAAAAGTTCATACAAACTGCTATTTGTAAGTCAGCAGACAAGAATAGCACAGCTTCCTCTCTTTGCATTATTGTGATGCAAATTTCAGTACAGCGTTTTGCCTTGTGGCTCCATATAAGGTCTGTGATGGGTCATTCCAGTACTTCACTGTCATCTTAAAGCTTTTCCCTTTTTTTTTCTTTTTTTTCTTCACCCTGTGTTTTTGTCATTGAGCATTTGACTTCAACCTGACAGAGAGGGTTCCAAGGAACAGTTTCTGGCACTCATTATCCTCTCTTCTGTCGGTGACACTCATGGGCAGAATCAGCTGGGGGACTTGCATGATGTGAGACATACACACTTTGCAGCAGACTCCATGAAAACCTTGTTCAGAGATGTCCCACCTGATGTGATCTTTGAATTTCTGAAAGGAAGCAACAGTTTTCATCAGATCTTAGATTATACGGAAGGAAGATTTTTAATGAAATTTCAGGCGTATTTTGAGAAGGTGTATTTTAATGTGTTGTGTGCACGAATTTTTGTTTGTTTATGTTTTTTTTAATGACATGAGAGTTGACTTCAACTTGGTGAACAGCCTAGATATGGCCCTTTGCGGTCGACTAGGCTATAAGCAACATTATCTCTGTCTCTGTCGAATCAGCTGGCAAACTTTGCAGGGTTTATTGATTGGGTTACATGAACTTCCAGCCAGTTTCACTGTCGTGTCTTTTTCTTCTCTTCTTCAGTCTGCACATCATTGATCCTTGTATGGAATGGGGCATGCATTTCCAGTCTTTATGTATGAATGTAATAATGAGTAATCCATTTCCAGTCTCTGTGTATGAATGTGACAATGAGTAATCCATTTCCAGTCTCTATGTATGAATGTGACAATGAGTAATCCATTTCCAGTCTCTATGTATGAATGTGACAATGAGTAATCCATTTCCAGTCTCTGTGTATGAATGTGACAATGAGTAATCCATTTCCAGTCTCTATGTATGAATGTGACAATGAGTAATCCATTTCCAGTCTCTATGTATGAATGTGATAATGAGTAATCCATTTCCAGTCTCTATGTATGAATGTGACAATGAGTAATCCATTTCCAGTCTCTATGTATGAATGTGACAATGAGTATCATTTCAGCTAGTATGAATGTGCAAGTATCCATTTCCAGTCTCTGTGTATGAATGTGACAATGAGTAATCCATTTCCAGTCTCTGTGTATGAATGTGACAATGAGTAATCCATTTCCAGTCTCTTGTATGAATGTGACAATGAGTAATCCATTTCCAGTCTCTATGTATGAATGTACAATGAGTAATCCATTTCCAGTCTCTTATGTATGAATGTGATCATCTTGAGTAATCCATTTCCAGTCTCTTGTATGAATGTGACAATGAGTAATCCATTTCCAGTCTCTATGTATGAATGTGACAATGAGTAATCCATTTCCAGTCTCTATGTATGAATGTGACAATGAGTAATCCATTTCCAGTCTCTATGTATGAATGTGACAATGAGTAATCCATTTCCAGTCTCTTGTATGAATGTGACAATGAGTAATCCATTTCCAGTCTCTATGTATGAATGTGACAATGAGTAATCCATTTCCAGTCTCTATGTATGAATGTGACAATGAGTAATCCATTTCCAGTCTCTATGTATGAATGTGACAATGAGTAATCCATTTCCAGTCTCTATGTATGAATGTGACAATGAGTAATCCATTTCCAGTCTCTATGTATGAATGTGACAATGAGTAATCCATTTCCAGTCTCTATGTATGAATGTGACAATGAGTAATCCATTTCCAGTCTCTATGTATGAATGTGACAATGAGTAATCCATTTCCAGTCTCTATGTATGAATGTGACAATGAGTAATCCATTTCCAGTCTCTATGTATGAATGTGACAATGAGTAATCCATTTCCAGTCTCTATGTATGAATGTACAATGAGTAATCCATTTCCAGTCTCTATGTATGAATGTGACAATGAGTAATCCATTTCCAGTCTCTATGTATGAATGTGACAATGAGTAATCCATTTCCAGTCTCTATGTATGAATGTGAAATGAGTAATCCATTTCCAGTCTCTATGTATGAATGTGACAATGAGTAATCCATTTCCAGTCTCTATGTATGAATGTGACAATGAGTAATCCATTTCCAGTCTCTATGTATGAATGTGACAATGAGTAATCCATTTCCAGTCTCTATGTATGAATGTGACAATGAGTAATCCATTTCCAGTCTCTATGTATGAATGTGACAATGAGTAATCCATTTCCAGTCTCTATGTATGAATGTGACAATGAGTAATCCATTTCCAGTCTCTATGTATGAATGTGACAATGAGTAATCCATTTCCAGTCTCTATGTATGAATGTGACAATGAGTAATCCATTTCCAGTCTCTATGTATGAATGTGACAATGAGTAATCCATTTCCAGTCTCTATGTATGAATGTGATAATGAGTAATCCATTTCCAGTCTCTATGTATGAATGTACAATGAGTAATCCATTTCCAGTCTCTTGTATGAATGTGACAATGAGTAATCCATTTCCAGTCTCTTGTATGAATGTGACAATGAGTAATCCATTTCCAGTCTCTATGTATGAATGTGACAATGAGTAATCCATTTCCAGTCTCTATGTATGAATGTGACAATGAGTAATCCATTTCCAGTCTTATGTATGAATGTGACAATGAGTAATCCATTTCCAGTCTCTATGTATGAATGTAATGATAATCCATTTCAGTCTTATGTATGAATGTAATGAGTAATCCATTTCCAGTCTCTATGTATGAATGTGACAATGAGTAATCCATTTCCAGTCTCTATGTATATGTGAAATGAGTAATCCATTTCAGTCTTGTATGAAGTGACAATGTAATCCATTTCCAGTCTCTATGTATGAATGTGATAATGAGTAATCCATTTCAGTTCTATGTTGAATGTGACATGAGTAATCCATTTCAGTCTTATGTATGAATGTGACAATGAGTAATCCATTTCCAGTCTCTATGTATGAATGTGACAATGAGTAATCCATTTCCAGTCTCTATGTATGAATGTGACAATGAGTAATCCATTTCCAGTCTTATGTATGAATGTGACAATGAGTAATCCATTTCCAGTCTCTATGTATGAATGTGAAATGAGTAATCCATTTCCAGTCTCTATGTATGAATGTGAAATGAGTAATCCATTTCCAGTCTCTATGTATGAATGTGTAATGAGTAATCCATTTCCAGTCTCTATGTATGAATGTGACAATGAGTAATCCATTTCCAGTCTTATGTATGAATGTGACAATGAGTAATCCATTTCCAGTCTCTATGTATGAATGTGACAATGAGTAATCCATTTCCAGTCTTATGTATGAATGTGACAATGAGTAATCCATTTCCAGTCTCTATGTATGAATGTGACAATGAGTAATCCATTTCCAGTCTCTATGTATGAATGTGACAATGAGTAATCCATTTCCAGTCTTATGTATGAATGTAATAATGAGTAATCCATTTCCAGTCTCTGTGTATGAATGTGACAATGAGTAATCCATTTCCAGTCTCTATGTATGAATGTGACAATGAGTAATCCATTTCCAGTCTCTATGTATGAATGTGACAATGAGTAATCCATTTCCAGTCTCTATGTATGAATGTACAATGAGTAATCCATTTCCAGTCTCTATGTATGAATGTGACAATGAGTAATCCATTTCCAGTCTCTATGTATGAATGTGACAATGAGTAATCCATTTCCAGTCTCTATGTATGAATGTGACAATGAGTAATCCATTTCCAGTCTCTATGTATGAATGTGACAATGAGTAATCCATTTCCAGTCTTATGTATGAATGTGACAATGAGTAATCCATTTCCAGTCTCTATGTATGAATGTGACAATGAGTAATCCATTTCCAGTCTCTATGTATGAATGTGACAATGAGTAATCCATTTCCAGTCTCTATGTATGAATGTGACAATGAGTAATCCATTTCCAGTCTCTATGTATGAATGTGACAATGAGTAATCCATTTCCAGTCTCTATGTATGAATGTGACAATGAGTAATCCATTTCCAGTCTCTTGTATGAATGTGACAATGAGTAATCCATTTCCAGTCTCTATGTATGAATGTGACAATGAGTAATCCATTTCCAGTCTCTATGTATGAATGTGAAATGAGTAATCCATTTCCAGTCTCTATGTATGAATGTGACAATGAGTAATCCATTTCCAGTCTCTATGTATGAATGTGACAATGAGTAATCCATTTCCAGTCTCTATGTATGAATGTGACAATGAGTAATCCATTTCCAGTCTCTTGTATGAATGTGACAATGAGTAATCCATTTCCAGTCTCTATGTATGAATGTGACAATGAGTAATCCATTTCCAGTCTCTATGTATGAATGTGACATGAGTAATCCATTTCCAGTCTCTATGTATGAATGTGACAATGAGTAATCCATTTCCAGTCTCTATGTATGAATGTGACAATGAGTAATCCATTTCCAGTCTCTATGTATGAATGTGACAATGAGTAATCCATTTCCAGTCTCTATGTATGAATGTGACAATGAGTAATCCATTTCCAGTCTTATGTATGAATGTGACAATGAGTAATCCATTTCCAGTCTCTATGTATGAATGTGACAGTGAGTAATCCATTTCCAGTCTCTATGTATGAATGTGACAATGAGTAATCCATTTCCAGTCTCTATGTATGAATGTGACATGAGTAATCCATTTCAGTCTCTATGTATGAATGTGACAATGAGTAATCCATTTCCAGTCTCTATGTATGAATGTGACATGAGTAATCCATTTCCAGTCTCTATGTATGAATGTGACATGAGTAATCCATTTCAGTCTCTATGTATGAATGTGACAATGAGTAATCCATTTCCAGTCTCTATGTATGAATGTAATGAGTAATCCATTTCAGTCTCTCTGTATGAATTACATGGTAATCATTTCAGTCTTTGTATGAATGTGACATGGTAATCCATTTCCAGTCTTAGTATGAATTGAATGAGTAATCCATTCCATCTCTTGTATGAATGTACAATAGTAATCCATTTCCAGTCTCTATGTTGAATGTACATGATAACCATTCCAGTCTCATAGTTACAATTATCCATCCATCTCTGTTGAAAGTGACAAGAACCTTCCATCTTATGTTAGACATGATATCCATCCATCTCATGTTGCAAAGTCCATCTCAGTCCTTTCACCCACCCTTTAGACCTCATATTAACCATTTCCCTCTTTCGAATGCCCTCATTGTTCCATTTCAGTCTTTGTGAATGTTTACCTCATTCTATCCATTTCACCCTCTCTCTTTACCATTTATGGTAATCCATTTCAGTCTATTATAATGTGTACGGCTTCGCTCGGTATCATTTCCATTTTTTTGACTGGCATCTATCTCACCATCTTAAATATGAAATGTATAATATAATCATTGGTCTTCTTTTCATGTGAAAATGAGTCCTCTTACTATACTAAAATTCACTGATTGTTCGGAGCCACTACCATTCCGTCTCTATCTGTTCAATAATCCTTTCCAGTCTTTTTTCGATCGTAAATAGTATCCATTCCATGAGTGCTGTACTGTGAACTTAGATCATTCCAATCCTGATTGAAGTGCTCCAATGACAACTCTGTAGGCAAATAGTGGATAAGCGCTGACTCAGATCCAATGTGTTTCGAATCCGGCTTGTCTTGGAATTTAACGTAATGTTCAGCTAAAAGCCAGTTCCCAGTCCACTGGCCCCGGTGTCATGGAATGTAGACAGCCATCTGCATATCCTTGATTTGACATGGACGTTAAATCCATCAACATGACACTCTGTGAAGATTGATTTTCAGATGTATAGTCTATTGGAGGGCCTCTGGTCAACATTTCTGGTTCTATGTTGGCGCAAGTATAGTCATGTTTCTGCGTTTCCAGTTCGTGATACGTAGAACATTCCATGTGTAAACACGGAACTCAGTTGCAAGGATGAAAATGTCGGACCTGTCTTATGACTGTAGAGCGAAAGCTGGTTTCAGGAAACTGAGTCAGAACTGAATGGCAGGTGAGTCTATGGGTTCCAGAGGAATTCTGGGGAGCAGCACCGTTAACCTTTGTGGGGCCACATGATATTTTCGCTCTACAAGTTCTGTGCAGTCTGAGTGAAGACACATTGGTGCCATTGATCACCTTTGGCGGTCAGTGAGCGAGAATGATATAGAGATTCCATTTCAGCAACAGTTCATGTGGTGAAGTCCAGAAATCTCAATGAGTTCAGAGTCTTGTGGATAAAGACTGCCTCATCATCATTCTTGGCGTGTCAACAGATCTGTACAGAGTTTCCTCTCCAGAGTCAGTACGATTTTTTAACGGTCAATTTTAGTTTCGTTCGTGTAAGTTGTATATCATTGTTCAGCATTGAAAACTACACCTGTATACCAATTTCATCAAAGAAAGGTCTAAATTAGAAAATAACGCTTTTTAACGGTGATACCATCTCTAATTAGAAATTAACGGTTTTAACGGTCAATTTTTAAGTTTCTGTTCATATTAGTTGTCTATCATTGATCAGCGTGTAAACTGCACCTGTATACCAAATTTCATCAAGAAAGGTCTAAATTTAGAAAATAACGGATCTTAACTGTGTTTTTAAGCAATGGTCATTTAAGTTTCCAGTTCGGGATGTAAGTTGTATATCATATGTTCAGCGTGTAAATAACTGCATCTGTTATACCGAAATTTCATCAGGAACGCGTCTAAATTTAATGATAAATAAACGGTTTCTATTGTTACTTAACGAGTCAAAGTTCTTTTAAGTTTCTCAGTTACTTGGTGTAAGTTGATGATATCATTGTTTCAGCTTAAAACGCATCTGTATTCCGAATTTCATCAGGAAGCTCAAATTTATTAATACGGTTTTAACGGTCAATTTTAAGTTTCGTTGTGTAAGTTGTATATCATGTTAGCGTGAAACTGCATCTTAACGATTCATCAAGAACGGTCTAAATTTATATAATAACGGTTTTTAACGGTCAATTTTAAGTTTCGGTTCGTGTAAGTTGTATATCATTGTTCAGCATTTAAAACTACACCTGTATACCAAATTTCATCAAAGAAAGGTCTAAATTTAGAAAATAACGCTTTTTAACGGTGATACCATCTCTAAATTTAGAAATTAACGGTTTTTAACGGTCAATTTTAAGTTTCTGTTCATATTAGTTGTCTATCATTGATCAGCGTGTAAAACTGCACCTGTATACCAAATTTCATCAAGAAAGGTCTAAATTTAGAAAATAACGGATCTTAACGGTTTTTAACGCTCAATTTTATGTTTCCGTTCGTGTAAGTTGTATATCATTGTTCAGCGTGTAAACTGCATCTGTATCCGAATTTCATCAGGAACGCTCTAAATTTATATAATACGGTTTTTAACGGTCAATTTTTAAGTTTCCTTCGTGTAAGTTGTATATCATTGTTTAGCGTGTAAAACTGCATCTGTATACCGAATTTCATCAAGAACGGTCTAAATTTATATAATAACGGTTTTTAACGGTCAATTTTAAGTTTCGGTTCGTGTAAGTTGTATATCATTGTTCAGCATTTAAAACTACACCTGTATACCAAATTTCATCAAGAAAGGTCTAAATTTAGAAAAATAACGCTTTTTAACGGTGATAAATAACGGTCATAAAAACTATCGAATGACCCAATGTTATTCACAGTATGTCCTAGACTCATGCCAAGTTTGGTGGCGATCCGAGGACTCCCTTTGCCGTCAACATCAGAAAAGATTGTATTTTTGATCGTTTTTAGGGGGATACGTGTTGTTAACGGTTTTTAAACGGTCATAAATAGCTGTCGTAGAAACTGTCCAATGACCCTATGTTACTCGGGAGATGTCCCTCTAGGTTCGATGTACCTGTGCAATGTCACAACGGCCATTTGATGAAAAGCAGAGGAAAAAGATGTCTTTGAAACCGTTATAACAGTTTTTTAACGGTTTTTAACGGTTTTATTTCTTTAAAGATTAGCCCAAAACTATCCTCGGGTCACAACAAACATACCTGCTAAATTTCAAGAAGATCGGGTTTTAAACAGTTTCTTTTATAGGGTTTGGTGTTTTTAACGGTTTTTAACTGTTATAAATAACGTTTTTTAACTGCCAAATAACGGTTCTAATTTTAGAGAAGTAGTCCTGTACCTGTGCAATGTAACAACGGCTATTTGAAGAAAAGCAGAGGAAAAAGATGTCTTTGAAACCGTTATAACAGTTTTTTAACGGTTTTTAACGGTTTTATTTTTTTAGAGATTAGCCCCAAACCATCCTCGGGTCACAACAGACGTACCTGCCAAATTTCATGACAATCGGTTGAGCCGTTTTTGAGTCTATAGCGTACACACACACACACACACACAGACAGAATTTGCCATTTATATATTAGATAAGTCAGAACAGAAAGAAAGAAATTAACCATGAAGTGTAGATAGAAACATCGGTAGATGAATAAAAAAAATCATGAAAAAATGTAGATAGGTAGATAATATATTTTTTAATTCATTATTTGTTTATTTATTAAGGCGTTTATTAGGTATCAATTTATGTACGTATTCAATTTGTGACTTTTCAGGAGAGAGAGAGAGAGAGAGAGAGAGAGAGAGAGAGAGAGAGAGAGGAGGAGAGAGAGAAGAACGAATATGAATGCGAATAGTTTTATGTGGTTTAGGCTATTAAGGCCCTTCACAAAACGGACTATGGAGGAATGGGATGGGGGAACAGGGTAGGGGTGAGGGCAGGGGAGAAATGGAGTGAGGACGGAAGTACATACACGAAAATCATGTGGAAACAACGTTGTACAATTGGCCTTTACAAACCTTCATCATGACATGGATCCAACATCGTGGTAGTAAATACATTTGTAACTAATCCTTGGACTGTCAATCACACATAGTAATAGTCCACCTCACAACTTTACAACAAAACAGTCACGATGGGTCATAGTGAGGATTTCCTTTCACAACATCTTTGCTCCAGGTAGAAGTGATGTGTTTAACTTCGCCACAAACACGGAGGAGATTGACCAAGTTCTTCCCTCTTTCCTCAATAGTTGCCATTATTTGTGTGTGAATGTTTTGTTGACAAGACTCTGTGTGCTGCTGCACATTAGCTTCTTTAGTGAGCTAGGCACTATCTGTGCCTCATGTGCTTGATCTAACATTAGTTTTGTGCTCTGTGTCGGGTAAATGCATCGATTTTGAATCACGTTCGGTTGTATTATTTTCCTCGTCATAGCCTTCAGTATTTTTTACTCTAACAGTCATATGGAAATCTGTTTCTGCTACGCGCTTTTTCTCAGAGTCATCACACACTGTCACTAACTGTATATTGACGCCACACAGTTTCATGTAAATTTGCTGTTGATTGTTTTGAGTATCATACAAAGACTGGGGAAGAGAGGAAGGCAAATGATGATTATTGTCAGCTACATGGTTATCAGTATAAACAGTTTTTTTCACTGTCAGAATCAGCAGCATAGAACAAACTGGGCAGAGTTGGCAAAAATAAACCAGATGGAGATGAAAGGGCTGCCTTGCCTACCCTTGGCTTCCTCTGTGTTTCACAGTGTTATCCCTGTTTACCTGGAAGGGGCACTTTCTGCGATACACAGCATGGATGCTGTGGTAGTAACGTGACAGGGAATAATCGGTTATAGTATCGAACCTCAGGACAACCACAATGTGGTTTCCTTTGCTTTCAATTTTGAACGGGAATAGCGTCATGTTCTGCAGTGCTGAGTTCAACATACTTTCTAAAGTTGACGGGAGATTCATAGCAGGCATACCAACAGACTTGTGTAGGAAACACCTGAATATTTGAATGAGCTGCTGGTTGGGGAGGAACAAAAGTGAACTTCAAAAGGCATAAACATCTCAAAGTAGAATAGGTGTCTGTTAGCAGTGGGGTAAGACATCCGTCTGAAAAAGGCACGCCTTCAGACGCCCACCCATCCAAAAGCTGCAGGTTCGAATCCAGGCAGAACAAAGAAAAAATGTGAAGAATGAAAAAAAAAATGTGAAGAATAGTTAATTAGTTTAGTTAGTCATGTAGTTAGGTAGTAAGTAAGGTAGTTACTCAGTTAGTTAATTAGTTAATCAGTTAGCTAGCTATTTAATTAGTTACTTAGTTAATTAGTTAGTTAGTGAGAATTTTTTTTTTCTTTTTTGGGGGTGCTTCAACCAGACTACAAGTAGTAAAGAGCCTCTTTCTGTCTCTAAGTTTGCAATTGTCTTTAAAAAAAAAAAAAGGAGAAAAAATTGTATATGTCCATAAACATAAAAGAAAATAAAACGAGTAAAAGAGAAAGGAACAGAGTACAAAAAGGAAACAAAGAAACAAAGAAGAGATGGAAATAGGAAGATAAAGAAAGAAATAAGAACGACATGTAAGACAGAGAGGACTGATGTACCATGAATATATTATGAGAAGATGGTTATAAATTGAGAATGAGAGAACTAACTTACTAACTAATTAAGTAATCAACTAATTATTTTTTTCAGTTACCCACCACGCAGACTTTGGGGTTTGTTTGCCAATTTGTTCATCTCTCTTGGTTTTGTGGTTCTTTTCCTTCCTACCTTCCTTCTGTCCTTCCTTTCTTTCTTCTTTCTTTTTTTTCATCATTTGGTTTAGTGGTATCTATAAATTAGTTCTTTATTGATATACTCATTTACTTAATATTATATATAATATATATATATAATACATAAATGGCAAATTCTGTGTGTGTGTGTGTGTGTGTGTGTGTGTGTGTGTGTGTGTGTGTGTGTGTGTGTGTGTCTGTGTACGCTATAGACTCAAAAACGGCTCAACCGATTGTCATGAAATTTGGCAGGTACGTCCGTTGTGACTCGAGGATGGTTTTGGGCTAATCTCAAAAAAAATAAAACCGTTAAAAACCGTTAAAAAGCTGTTATAACGGTTTCAAAGTCATCTTTTTCCTCTGCTTTTGTTCAACTAGCCGTTGTTACATTGCACAGGTACAGGACTACTTCTCTAAAATTAGAACCGTTATTTGGCAGTTAAAAAACCTTATTTATAACAGTTAAAAACCGTTAAAAACACCAAACCCTATAAAAGAAACTGTTTAAAACCCGATCTTCTTGAAATTTAGCAGGTACGTCTGTTGTGACCCGAGGATGGTTTGGGGCTAATCTCTAAAAAAATAAAACCGTTAAAAAACCGTTAAAAAAAACTGTTATAACGGTTTCAAAGACATCTTTTTCTCTGCTTTTCATCAAATGGCCATTGTGACATTGCACAGGTACGGGGCTACTTCTCGAAAATTAGAACCGTTATTTGGCAGTTAAGAAACGTTATTTATAACAGTTAAAAACCGTTTAAAAACACCAAACCCTATGAAAACTGTTTAAAACCCGATCTTCTGAGGTTGGCGGCCATGAGAGTTATAGGATCGCCACCAAACTTGACATAAGCCTACAGGAACATCCAGCGGGTAATATAGGGTCATTAGATAGTCATTATGACCATTAAATTTGACCGTTAAAAACCGTTATTTTCAAAATTTAGGCTGTTCTTGATGAAATTCAGTATACATGTGCAGTTTTAAATGCCGAAAAATGATATGGAACTTTTACGAACCGAAATTTACAATTGACCGTTAAAAACCGTTATTTTATAAATTTAGAGTATTCTGGAAGAAATTCGATATACATGTGCAGTTTTGAACGCTAAACAATGATATACAATTTTCAAGATCCGAAACTTAACATTGACCGTTAAAAACCGTTATTTTCTGAATTTCTAAATTTTCACCCTTCTTGATAACATTCCGTATGCACGTACAGTTTTAAGCACTGAACAATGTTATGCAAATTTTATGAACCAAAACTTAACACTGACCGTTAAAAACCGTTATTTTCTAAATTTACACCGCTATTGATAAAATTTGGTATGCGTATGTCCAGTAACGGTAAGTCATTTTGCAACATGGATGGTTTAGCAGGTACGTCTGTTGTGACCCGAGGATGGTTTGGGGCTAATCTCTAAAAAAATAAAACCGTTAAAAACCGTTTAAAAAAAACTGTTATAACGGTTTCAAAGACATCTTTTTCCTCTGCTTTTCATCAAATGGCCGTTGTGACATTGCACAGGTACAGGGCTACTTCTCGAAAATTAGAACCGTTATTTGGCAGTTAAGAAACATTATTTATAACAGTTAAAAACCGTTTAAAACACCAAACCCTATAAAAACTGTTTAAAACCCGATCTTCTGAGGTTGGAGGCCACGACAGTCATCGGATCGCCACCAAACTTGACATAAGCCTACAGGAACATCCCGCGGGTAACATAGGGTCATTAGATGGTCATTATGACCATTAAATTTGACCGTTAAAAACCGTTATTTTCAAAATTTAGGCTGTTCTTGATGAAATTCGGTATACATGTGCAGTTTTATATGCCGAAAAATGATATACAACTTTTACGAACCGAAATTTAAAACTGACCGTTAAAAACCGTTATTTTATAAATTTAGAGTATTCTTGAAGAAATTCAATATACATGTGCAGTTTTGAACGCTAAACAATGATATACAATTTTCAAGATCCGAAACTTAACATTGACAGTTAAAAACCGTTATTTTCTGAATTTCTAAATTTTCACCGTTCTTGATAACATTCCGTATGCACGTACAGTTTTAAGCGCTGAACAATGTATTTTACGAACCAAAACTTAACATTGACCGTTAAAACCGTTATTTTCTAAATTTACACCGCTATTGATAAAATTCGGTATGCGTATGTCCAGTAACGGTAAGTAATTTTGCAACATGGATGGGACAGTGTAGGGGGATGAAAAGGGAGCAATGAGAGGGGCCAGAAAAATGATTGTACAGTGCAAAGCCTGATACACTATTTTTACATTAGACACAGACCCGTTGAAATAAACTACTTCTGCACAAAGTCTGTTCCTACAAAATTAAGGGCAATCAGTAGAATGGAAATGGGAACAGTGAGTGCAGGCGGAAAATCGAGCGAGAAAAGCATCTCGACGTGCTAGGGGAAAGGGGCCAGAGGCAGGCGGAAAAACAATAGAATGTATAAGAGAGAGAGAGAGAGAGAGACAGACAGAGACAGAGACAGAATGTGTATCTGTGTCGGGGGGAGGGGGTGGGAAGATGTTGGGGGGGGGGGGGTTGATTGTAAATCAAAACAATTAATACATGTTTGCCATCACGTGAGTATCGCAAAGAATGTTCATATCCCGGGCAACGCCGGGTGCCCCATAAATATATATATATTTTTTTAATTCATTATTTGTTTATTTATTAAGGCGTTTATTAGGTATCAATTTATGTACGTATTCAATTTGTGACTTTTCAGAGAGAGAGAGAGAGAGAGGAGAGAGAGGAGAGGGGAGAGAGAGAGAGAGAATATGAATGCGAATAGTTTTATGTGGTTTAGGCTATTAAGGCCCTTCACAAAACGGACTATGGAGGAATGGGATGGGGGAACAGGGTAGGGGTGAGGGCAGGTGAGAAATGGAGTGAGGACGGAAGTACATACACGAAAATCATGTGGAAACAACGTTGTACAATTGGCCTTTACAAACCTTCATCATGACATGATATCCAACATCGTGGTAGTAAATACATTTGTAACTAATCCTTGGACTGTCAATCACACATAGTAATAGTCCACCTCACAACTTTACAACAAAACAGTCACGATGGGTCATAGTGAGGATTTCCTTTCACAACATCTTTGCTCCAGGTAGAAGTGATGTGTTTAACTTCGCCACAAACACGGAGGAGATTGACCAAGTTCTTCCCTCTTTCCTCAATAGTTGCCATTATTTGTGTGTGAATGTTTTGTTGACAAGACTCTGTGTGCTGCTGCACATTAGCTTCTTTAGTGAGCTAGGCACTATCTGTGCCTCATGTGCTTGATCTAACATTAGTTTTGTGCTCTGTGTCGGGTAAATGCATCGATTTTGAATCACGTTCGGTTGTATTATTTTCCTCGTCATAGCCTTCAGTATTTTTTACTCTAACAGTCATATGGAAATCTGTTTCTGCTACGCGCTTTTTCTCAGAGTCATCACACACTTTCACTAACTGTGTATTGACGCCACACAGTTTCATGTAAATTTGCTGTTGATTGTTTTGAGTATCATACAAAGACTGGGGAAGAGAGGAAGGCAAATGATGATTATTGTCAGCTACATGGTTATCAGTATAAACAGTTTTTTTCACTGTCAGAATCAGCAGCATAGAACAAACTGGGCAGAGTTGGCAAAAATAAACCAGATGGAGATGAAAGGGCTGCCTTGCCTACCCTTGGCTTCCTCTGTGTTTCACAGTGTTATCCCTGTTTACCTGGAAGGGGCACTTTCTGCGATACACAGCATGGATGCTGTGGTAGTAACGTGACAGGGAATAATCGGTTATAGTATTGAACCTCAGGACAACCACAATGTGGTTTCCTTTGCTTTCAATTTTGAACGGGGATAGCGTCATGTTCTGCAGTGCTGAGTTCAACATACTTTCTAAAGTTGACGGGAGATTCATAGCAGGCATACCAACAGACTTGTGTAGGAAACACCTGAATATTTGAATGAGCTGCTGGTTGGGGAGGAACAAAAGTGAACTTCAAAAGGCATAAACATCTCAAAGTAGAATAGGTGTCTGTTAGCAGTGGGGTAAGACATCCGTCTGAAAAAGGCACGCCTTCAGACGCCCACCCATCCAAAAGCTGCAGGTTCGAATCCAGGCAGAACAAAGAAAAAATGTGAAGAATGAAAAAAAAAATGTGAAAAATAGTTAATTAGTTAGTTAGTCAGTCATGTAGTTAGGTAGTAAGTAAGGTAGTTACTCAGTTAGTTAATTAGTTAATCAGTTAGCTAGCTATTTAATTAGTTACTTAGTTAGTTAATTAGTTAGTTAGTGAGAATTTTTTTTTTCTTTTTTGGGGGTGCTTCAACCAGACTACAAGTAGTAAAGAGCCTCTTTCTGTCTCTAAGTTTGCAATTGTCTAAAAAAAAAGAAAAAAAAAAGAAAAAATTGTATATGTCCATAACCATAAGAGAAAATAAAAAGAGTAAAAGAGAAAGGAATAGAGTGCAAAAAGGAAACAAAGAAACAAAGAAGAGATGGAAATAGGAAGATAAGGAAAGAAATAAGAATGACATGTAAGACAGAGAGGACTGGTGTACCATGAATATATTATGAGAAGATGGTTATAAATTGAGAATGAGAGAACTAACTTACTAACTAATTAAGTAATCAACTAATTATTTTTTTCAGTTACCCACCACGCAGACTTTGGGGTTTGTTTGCCAATTTGTTCATCTCTCTTGGTTTTGTGGTTCTTTTCCTTCCTACCTTCCTTCTGTCCTTCCTTTCTTTCTTCTTTCTTTTTTTTCATCATTTGGTCTAGTGGTATCTATAAATTAGTTCTTTATTGATATACTCATTTACTTAATTATATATATATTATATATATATGTATATATATAATATATATATATATATATATATATATATATATATACATACATTCACTTATTCATTATCTGTTTATTTATTAAGGCGTATATGAGGTATTCATTTATATACGTATACAATTTGTGACTTTTCAAAGAGAGAGAGAGAGAGAGAGAGAGAGAGAGAGAGAGAGGAGAGAGAGAGAGAGAGAGAGAGGAGAGAGAAGAACGAATATGAATGCGAATAGTTTTATGTGGTTTAGGCTATTAAGGCCCTTCACAAAACGGACTATGGAGGAATTTGATGGGGGAACAGGGTAGGGGTGAGGGCAGGGGAGAAATGGAGTGAGGACGGAAGCACATACACGAAAATTATGTGGAAACAACGTTGTACAATTGGCCTTTACAAATCTCCATCATGACATGGATCCAACATCGTGGTATTAAATAGATTTGTACTGTTTGCCAATTTCATTATCTCTTCGTTTTGTGGTTCTTTTCCTTTCTACCTTCATTCTGTCCTTCCTTTCTTTCTTCTTTCTTTTTTTGATCATTTGGTCTAGTGGTATCTATAAATTAGTTATTTATTCATATACTTATTTACTAAATTATATGTATGATATATATATATATATACTATATTATATATTTTTTTTCATTCATTCATTATTTGTTTATTTATTAAGGCGTTCATTAGGTATTAATTTATGTACGTATTCAATTTGTGACTTTTCAGAGAGAGAGAGAGAGAGAGAGAGAGGAGAGAGAGAGAGGAGAGAGAGAGAGAGAGAGAGAATATGAATGCGAATAGTTTTATGTGGTTTAGGCTATTAAGGCCCTTCACAAAACGGACTATGGAGGAATGGGATGGGGGAACAGGGTAGGGGGTGAGGGCAGGTGAGAAATGGAGTGAGGACGGAAGCACATACACGAAAATTATGTGGATAGAACGTTGTACAATTGGCCTTTACAAACTTCATCTTGACATGGATCCGACATCGTGGTATTAAATACATTTGTAACTAATCCTTGGACTGTCAATCACACATAGTAATAGTCCACCTCACAACTTTACAACAAAACAGTTACGATGGGTCATAGTGAGGATTTCCTTTCACAACATCTTTGCTCCAGGTAGAAGTGATGTGTTTAACTTCGCCACAAACACGGAGGAGATTGACCAAGTTCTTCCCTCTTTCCTCAATAGTTGCCATTATTTGTGTGTGAATGTTTTGTTGACAAGATTCTGTGTGCTGCTGCACATTAGCTTCTTTAGTGAGCTAGGTGCTGTCTGTGCCACATGTGCTTGATCTAACATTAGTTTTGTGCTCTGTGTCGGGTAAATGCATCGATTTTGAATCACGTTCGGTTGCATTATTTTCCTGTTCATAGCCTTCAGTATTTCTTACTCTAACAGTCATATGGAAATCTGTTTCTGCTACGCACTTTTTCTCAGAGTCATCACACACTGTCACTAACTGTATATTGACGCCACACAGTTTCATGTAAATTTGCTGTTGATTGTTTTGAGTGTCATACAAAGACTGGGGAAGAGAGGCAGGCAAATGATTATCATTGTCAGCTACATGGTTATCAGTATAAACAGTTTTTTTCACTGTCAGCATCAGCAGCATAGAACAAACTGGGCAGAGTTGGCAAAAATAAACCAGATGGAGATGAAAAGGCTGCCTTGCCTACCCTTAGCTTCTTCTGTGTTTCACAGTGTTATCCCTGTTTACCTGGAAGGGACACTTTCTGCGATACACAGCATGGATGCTGTGGTAGTAACGTAACAGGGAATAATCGGTTATAGTATCGAACCTCAGGACAACCACAATGTGGTTTCCTTTGCTTTCAATTTTGAACGGGGATAGCGTCATGTTCTGCAGTGCTGAGTTCAACATACTTTCTAAAGTTGACGGGAGATTCATAGCAGGCATACCAACAGACTTGTGTAGGAAACACCTGAATATTTGAATGAGCTGCTGGTTGGGGAGGAACAAAAGTGAACTTCAAAAGGCATAAACATCTCAAAGTAGAATAGGTGTCTGTTAGCAGTGGGGGTAAGACATCCGTCTGAAAAAGGCACGCCTTCAGACGCCCACCCATCCAAAAGCTGCAGGTTCGAATCCAGGCAGAACAAAGAAAAAATGTGAAGAATGAAAAAAAAATGTGAAAATAGTTAATTAGTTAGTTAGTCAGTCATGTAGTTAGGTAGTAAGTAAGGTAGTTACTCAGTTAGTTAATTAGTTAATCAGTTAGCTAGCTATTTAATTAGTTACTTAGTTAGTTAATTAGTTAGTTAGTGAGAATTTTTTTTTCTTTTTTGGGGGTGCTTCAACCAGACTACAAGTAGTAAAGAGCCTCTTTCTGTCTCTAAGTTTGCAATTGTCTTAAAAAAAAAAAAAAGAAAAAAAATTGTATATGTCCATAACATAAAGAAAATAAAACGAGTAAAAGAGAAAGGAACAGAGTACAAAAAGGAAACAAAGAAACAAAGAAGAGATGGAAATAGGAAGATAAAGAAAGAAATAAGAACGACATGTAAGACAGAGAGGACTGATGTACCATGAATATATTATGAGAAGATGGTTATAAATTGAGAATGAGAGAACTAACTTACTAACTAATTAAGTAATCAACTAATTATTTTTTTCAGTTACCCACCACGCAGACTTTGGGGTTTGTTTGCCAATTTGTTCATCTCTCTTGGTTTTGTGGTTCTTTTCCTTCCTACCTTCCTTCTGTCCTTCCTTTCTTTCTTCTTTCTTTTTTTTCATCATTTGGTTTAGTGGTATCTATAAATTAGTTCTTTATTGATATACTCATTTACTTATTTATTCCTCAATCCATTCAAATTTATTCAAACACCGTGACAAAAAATTATCTTTGTTTTACACTTGATTAAAGAGGCATACCCCAAAATGAAAAGTAACAAGAGTCTATGGTAGATGTCATGATGTTAATAACGGGTTGCCCACCGTTCGCTTTTCAAACAAGCGTCACATCGACGTCTCATGGAGTGCACCAGGCGGCGGAGAGTGTCCTGGGGGATCGCCTGCCACTCCTGCTCCAGCAACTGAAACAGCTGGTCCACGGTGTCTGTGGAGGGTTGTGGGCCCGCACTCGCCTCCCCAGCACGTCCCCAAAATGCTTACGGGGTTCAAATCTGGTGACCTGGCAGGCCAGTCCATTCTTGTCACCTGCTGCCCTTGTAGGAACTGATTCACGATGGCGGCGCGGTGGCACGGCGCGTTTTCATCCTGGAACTGGGCGCCCTGGTCAACTGCCTCAGGGCGGGCATCACAAGGGGGCGGATGATGGTGTCGCGGTAGGGGGCACCGGTCAGGCGGCCTTCAACACGGTTTTAGGGGGGTCCTGTGACGTAGGCTGAACCCCCCCACACCATCACGGACCACCTCCATAGCGGTCATGCTCCCCGACGGCAGCGTCAACGTAGCGTTCTCCCGGACGTCGCCAGACGCGAACCCGCCCGTCGTTTAACCTGAGGGTGAACCTTGACTCGTCTGTGAAGAGTACTGTTGCCCATTCAGTCTTGTCCACCTTCTATGACATGCTGCCAGGCCCGACGATGAGCTCGATGCGCTGGGGTCAGTATTGATCTCACTGCTGGGGACCTTGACCTCAAGTTGGCGTCGTGGAGCCGGTTCCGAACTGTCTGGGTATGACGTTGACGTTGCTGGCTTGTCGTAGCTGGTCTGGAGTACTGTGGCACTGGCTGAACGGTCTCTCAGACAAGCGATAACAATGAACCGATCCTGCTGGTTGGAGGTTTCTTCTCGTCCCTCCACGTCCCTGCTGTTCTTCAACACTTCCAGTGTTAAGCCAACGGTCTCTGAGCCTCAGAATGACTGGGTGATCACTCCAAGCCGTCGACCAATCTCCCTCAAGCCAATACCTTCTTGGTACCATGCTATCGCTCTTCCTCTGTCGGTGTTGCTTAGTCGTTGTCTCGCAGGTATGGTTAAATCTTCCCAAATTTTGCGACTTTTTATACCCGTCAAATGTCACTTTAACTG
>JAMYXO010001078.1:0-25000 GCA_033310375.1 Conus canariensis
TTTATAAAAGAACTTAAAACACTTTAATGTAAAAAAAAAGTCTTTTATGGTAACACATATTAAAGAAACTCTCCCTTAAGTGGTGATTCAGTGTGTTTTGAACACAGACAAAGAAAAATGTGACTGCAAGATGCTGCTTAATCCTAGCCATCCAAATGATGGGAAACAGCCAAGTCACTGCACTTTTTTAGAACAAATCCCTGATCTTCCTGAAGCTGAAATGTCCGCCCAAATCGACCTGTTGCTTCTGGTTCTTGTATAATGCAGATGATGTCATCAAAGGACACCCACAATTCATCTTGGTGACGTGGCCACTTGTAGGAGATCTCAACTTTTTTTACTCTTTTCCATGAACTCAATATAGCACTCTCCTTCTTCCTCATCAATGTCCTTGACTTTCCCGACGTACCACTGCTTCTGATACACTGCTGCAACAAAGTCACCTTTGTCAGGATGAACGTCCAGGATTTCGGAATCAGGTAGCGCTGGGCCTTTGGGCTTTAGTCGATGTTCCTCCACAGCTGAGGTCAACAGTCCTGTAGAATCACAATGTGGCACTGGAGTATGGTCTTGTGTGTCCATTGCAGTTGATGGATGTTTTGATTGACTGAGCTTGGAAATTTGTTTCCACATGGTGCATTGAGTCCACTGACATTGACTGAGATCCCCTGTCAGACAATTGTGACAACAGCAAGAGGTTGTTCTGGTCATGATGACGTTTCTCTCTACAGTGTAAACAGAGTGTACTTTCATAGTCCCTTTGCATGGGACTGTGTCTTTGGTCAGGGTTTCTAAGATCTGTTTTTCTCTGTTCACATCTTCTCACTAACGAAGATGTAGTGAACCGTTTTTGAGGTCTCCTTTCCCCATTTGAAGAAGTCGTCAGCATCCTGGATTGTCCTGCTTTGGCAGGATGCTAGGTCGGCCATCCTCTTTGCCACCCCACCAAGGCCATCACAGGGCCCTTTTCCATGGCTGCTTTCGAAGAAGTTCCAACATGCCTTGACGCCAAGTACGTTTGCGTGATCAGAAATGACGTAGAACATAAATCTGTTCCTGTACATATACAAAGATAGAATGACAGACCAGCAGACACACAACAAACAGAAACACAGAGAAATTTTCTCTCCATTCTGATTGTATAATTACTCCCGTTGGGAGTACAATAAGTCACAAATTTAGTTTTGTAAGCTACGTTACCATTTCTTGTAATCTACGTTATCAATTAACCCTCATACATTCGCTTTCTTTTTGCTTTTAATATCTCACCCTGAACTCATTGTTTGTATCTAATAATACTTGTTCTGCCTGTTCTAATGTCCAAAGTTCCAACTTTCTATTCTTTCATTGTAGAAAAAAGATATTAATGATATGGCTTCCCAAGGAATGTATTCTGCGTTACCATCACTTTTTTCCACCATAGTGCAGCTGTTAAGCTGCACACGTGACCATTGAGGCAACAAACATCATGACGGCTTTTTCTAGATTCAGAAAACATTATACTTGCTGGCTTTCTGACACGGCTTTTGCAACAAGACACTTTCGAGAAACAGACAAGTCTAATGAAGGTATGTAAGCTACGTTACAACTGACATGGCTACATTGTGCATTAAAAAAAAAAAAAAACTACCTAAGACACATCACGCCCCGATTTTGTGTGTAACCGTTTTCATGCTCTAACAACGTAGCTAAAAATCATAATTACTACGAAGGTACCCACCTGTGTTTTGAACTTGGAAACCAAGCTCACTTTACCAGCATATCAATCAATTATTCATGGCTACACTGTTTCACATCCCAAATGTGGAATGCAAATGGTGAAACCAGGGAAGCAATTGTGATGCTTTAATAGCGTGGGTTCCGCAAAAAATAAAAACTTGACACGGAACAAACAAGTAACCTTTTCTGCAGTAACATTGCTTACGTAACGTAGATTTCTGTCCCAGTATTTTGTCAAGTCTGACGAAAAACTGGAAGGAAGGAGTTTTCCTGCAAGTTTAAGTGTAATTATCTTCCCTTAGGCGTATGGTTCTCATACATTTTCTTCAGACAGGTCACGTTAGCCAGTTTGGTAGAAACGAAGTAACGCAGATTACACGCTTATTGCCAACTTTGAAAAAGAGAAAAGAAAATCTTGATGCTTAAAGGGGTTCTCACCCATTTTTACAAATCTATTTGGACCAAATACACGGTTTTGGTATGTGGTCGTATTGCGAAACCCAGCCCCGAATCAGCTGACTGTGCTCTCATCTGCAGTGAGAACAGCATTTCCTGTGGACTGGGAAAGCGAGAGGCTGAAACAGGAACGAGAGCCTCGATTTCGATAAAAGGGGGGTTTCCCGATTGATGACGTAGAAAAGCCAAGTCGCTCTTCGTGTTGGGCTGAAGTGAGATGGGGCGAATGTGTGCTGTGTCTGGTTGCGGAATTTCATCAGGAAATAAGCAAAGAGTAAGCGTTCATGCTTTTTCAGGTGACTCCAGCCAGTTTAGGCGATTGTGGATAAATTTTGTCACCACAACGAGGAAAGATTTTGTTCTTCGGGACAGTTATCATGGCATTTGCAGTCGTCACTTCAAAGAGCACAGTTTCCAAGACCAACACACCTGGAAGGTAAAGGTGGAAGCTGGAATTAGGGTCCGAAGACAGCTGAAAGAGGATGCTGTGCCAACTATTATAACAGAAAAATGTATTAAAGCACTCTCTGTTCATTCGCCAGCTGCAAATGCAAGCCTCAAACGCAACAGTGACACCGATTGTGTCAGGAGCAAGAGAGCCAAACTCAGAGACGTAAAGAAGGTAAGGTTTGTGGAATGGGTGGTTGATCTTTTTGTGTTTCAAGTCATTCTCAGTGTATGGTTGGTTGTAAAGATAGTTGTTGGTTTTTGTTGAGTGTTGGCAACAAACTGAAACATACATTGTTACTGTCATTGTGGCAGTCAGTCAGTCACACTGCCTGCTGCCACTGAAACTGTTGCATGTTTGTGATTGATTTTTTCCCCCTGCTGTTATTGTTTCCAACAAAACTGAAGTTACGATTCTTATTAACAAGAAAGTGTCCATGTCCACAAATAACAACTTGTTGGACTCCAGTGAATAATAGTTTGGGTTTTTATTTTTCAGGACATTGCTGAACATTAGGCACCCATGCAAGTTCAAGTTTCCGCCCAACAACCATATGCTTTAGTAAGTGAATTATTTATCAGTATTTGGACACAGGATGGCGACTTAGTGTGCATTTTAAGATATATGCAGGTATGGTATGTCTGTAAGCTATAAACTGCCCTGGTGAGTAAGAGAATAATGAGCTTAGATCTGCAGCTTAGATCTGATGTACGGCACGTCATGCATCAGTTTTTAAAATAACAGCCAGAATCTTTGACTGCAATATATTGTAAAAGACCCCTCAGATTCTAATTGTCATTGTGGAACTTCAGAATTTAAGTGGAGGGAGTGAGATTGAAAATGAGGAATGTAAAAAAGGGTATGTGTGGTGTGGGGGGGGGGGGGGGGGGGGGGGGAAGGGGGGGGGGAGGGGGACTGAAAGTGAACAGCAATTGAAAAGATTTCTACAGCAGGGAAGAGAATTAGTGTGATGATGCAGTAGCTGACAAACTCCTGTGCAAAGGAAAAGGCATTATCTGATAGATCTAAACAACTGAAGTGTCAAGTGTGTGAAACCTCTCACAAAAGGCATTAAACGCTTAGAGGCAAAAGGGGCGTTGTACATAGTATACAAATAGGTAATAGAACCATTAACAAGTATGCCTTACCCATCGCACACGGTCGAACTGTGTCAAGGAGGACGAAGCGGTCAGGTAACAGATGGCACCTAAGGTAGTAAGGAGTTCGGACCTGCCCGACAGCGAAAGGGGAGAGGAACATAACCACTAGGACCTCGGTGCACCAAGTGAGCGCTAAATACTCAGTTAGCTGAGGTTCTTTTGTAAACAGTCAGTGAAGAGCAGGAGTCTTGGACTCGTTCGGATGGTATTGCCGTGGATCACTGGGTTGGTTCTATTGTCAGGCTGGTTGAACGCACGTGGATGTTGTTATCGTAGCCCTCTTTAAGATAATTACTGTGTTAAAGTGGCCTCCGAAGTCGGCGGGAATTTTCGATGTCCATCTGGTGCCAAGTGTTTGTTTGCTAATCAATCAGGTAGGGATGTGTGTAAATGCAGATGTGTGGAGAATGTAGCGAATGGAGAATTCACAGCACTTGTGAACTAGGGGTTTGAGAAGCAGCATGGACAAAGGCATGGCCTGAAGGGGAATCCTTTGTTTCCATTCCTATATAAAGTGAGGGAGAACAACGAGAAGGAGAGGAACACCACAAGAGAGAGAGAAGGCAGAGGAGAGAGAGAGCGAAGAGAGAAGGGTGGGCAGGACAGAGAACGGGTCGAGAGAAACGTGGTCTGGGAGATAGAAGAGACAGCAAAGTCTTAGGGAAAGACAAGCTGGAAGAGAAGAAAACTAAGTTTGAAGCCCAGAGGTGGGTGAAGACAGACAAACTGAATTTGAACCCAGAGGTGGGTTAAGGAGACGAAGAAGAAGAGTTCTACGTCGAGATCCCAGAGACGACCACGAAGACCCAGTCCTGAAACCTGGAGCCAGTCAACCAAGGGCCTCACCATCAAGCAGTGCTGAAGAAGACGTGAAGAGACTTTTCACGAACTGTGGTGTGGTGTGAAAGCGTGGTGGTGTGTGTGAAAACCTGGCCAGGTAAGAAGTCATTTTTATTATAACCCGGGATTAGGAAGTATTGATCTTTTATGTGTTGATTTGTTCATTTTGTGTAATTGGATTTTTCATGTTTGATTATAGTAGCATAGAAATTGGATTTCTTGTGCTCAGTCGTGTTAGGAGAGAAACGAATGCGTGACATCCCATTCCCAGAGAGAGGTGAATGTTTGGTGGGCGCATGAGTGTGCATATGCGTGTACGAGTGCAAAGATAACCTTGGTGTGTTAAACCTGACTAATAATACATCAACTTAGTGCACTTAAGCAATACCATCACGATTTCCCCCGTCCTGGACAAAGTGGCGAGCCTGCCAGGATTGCATGGCCCAAATTAGTCTCAGGCGGGAAACAAAGTGAGTACTAGAGTAGTACTGGGGCGAAGCATCCACTAAAGGCAATTTTAATTAGCTCTTCTAATTATTTCCTTTAGTTCTTTGAGTGTTGAGTATTGACTTGTGTGTAGGGTGGTTGTATTAATCAAAGGTCGTTCAGAGAAACGAAGAACGAGGTTCTAGTCTTAACTCTCACAGAAGCTGTGGTTTAAGATTAAGGCTCTTTTGTGTTAGGAACATTACCACTGGTTGGTGTACTCGTAACCTTTAGTAGATAAACTGTTTACTGACTTTTTCCGGGTCTATAAGCGTAACTGTTTTAGTGGTGCTAAAACATATCAGAAAAAAAAAATGGCTGAAGAAAGTTTTACCCCCATAGAGAAACTAGTTAGTTTGGGGAAAGAAATGGGATATGCAGGAGATGAACTGCGTAAGTTCATAGAAACTCAGCAGAAGACTGAGAGAGATGAAAGGGCTGAAAGAAGGAAGTTTGAAAAAGAACAGCTCGAAGCTGTCAAAAGAAACTCAGAGGCTGAGGCTGAGAGACTTAGGCTTGAAACTGAATCCGTTGCCAAACAAATTGAGTTGGAAAGAATAAAATCTGAAAATCGTAGTGAAGTAGACACCAGTTCTGAGTCAGTAGGCCGCAGACTAAATTCCGGGCCTAGGCCTAAACTCCCACTTTTCAGAGAAGAAACTGATTCGATTGATGCCTATATCAGTCGTTTTGAATCGTTTGCCGAGCACGAGGCTGGCCGGAAGATGACTGGGCAATAAACCTGTCTGCCTTGTTGACAGGTCGTGCATTACACACTGTTTCCACCTTACCCAAAGGTGATCAGAGAGATTTTGACAAGGTGAAACAAGCAGTACTAAAGGCATATGATTTGACTGAAGAAGGTTTTAGGCGTAAGTTTCGCGAGGCGAGAATCGAACAGGGTGAGACATACACACAGTTCGGAGTTAGACTAGATCACTATTTCAACAAGTGGGTAGAACTTAGTGGAGTAGACAGTGATTTTGAAGGCCTCAAGACACTGGTGATGAAGGAACAGATACTTGATGGTTGTGGGACAGGCCTCACAATCCACATTAAGGAAAAAGGTGCAACCACAATAGCTGAGGTACTTCAGACGGCAGAGACTTACCGGGAAGCGAGGCGTGATTTGCCTGAACAAGAGGAAAGCCCGGAAGCATATTCAGAGGATAGCAGGCCAGCACATATCTCACGCAACGGGCCCGTATTGCACGCCCGTAGGCCCACGGCATCACGTGAGCAAACAAGGGTGAAGGCCCACGTGGATAAGGCCGTAGATAGACGTACCTGCTTCTTGTGCGATAAGACAGGACACTTGGCTAGGGACCGCATATTCAAGTCACAGAAAGCAGCAGCAGTGAGGGTCAGGCCAAGTGAGAGGCAGGTAGAAAGAGATGGAAAAGATGACAGTGTTATTTTGTCTGGATTGTGCTGTGTGTTCACAGACTCAGGCGATAACATGGATGTGCACAAAGGCAGAGTGGGGGACAATGTGGTTAATGTCATTAGAGACTCTGGGTGCACAGGTATAATGGTGAAGGAATCCCTGGTTAAGGAGGGACAATTCACAGGTAAAACACAGAGGTGTAGACAAATAGATGGAACAGTAGCAGAATTCAAAACGGCCCAGGTGTTTATTGATACACCATTTTATGGTGGGACTGTACAGGCTTTGGCTGTCCCGAAGCCGCCGTATGATCTGGTAATTGGAAACATTCCAGGAGCACGTGGGTACGGAGACCCAGACCGTGATTTCTGTGTTGAATCAGCGAAAAGAAATGACGGTAGAGAAAGGCCCCAGGCGGTCATACACTTCAGAAAGCATTGGAGCGTGTCCGGTGAGACGAACCCCACTCACTTACGGACAGAACAAAAGGGCGATTACTCGCTCAGAAAACTGGTGGGTTTTGCTCACAGAGGGCAGAAGAAAAATGTTAAAGAGGGTACAATCGGGTTCGAGTTAGAGAACGGCATATTGTACCGAACTTTTACTCATTCGCGTTCGGGAAAAACGAAGAAGCAGGTTGTCGTTCCCAGGCAGCGCAGAAAGGCGGTGATGTCCGAAAATCATGTGACGTCAGCCTCGGGCCATCTCGGTAGGAAGGCCACACAAAAGGTTGTGACGCGAGAGTACTACTGGCCCGGTATCCTAGGCGATATCAGGCGTTTCTGTGCACAATGCAGCACATGCCGAGGGGCACGGCAAGGTGTGTGTACAGGAAGGGGGATCGGACGGGTCTCACAAAAAGGGGACGATAGCCCAAATTAAAATGGTCGGGTGAAAAGTCGAGTAGTGTGTGCGTGTGTCTCTTTGCCGTGTCGTGTATGCATGGTGGCAAACATAGCACGTGGCTGGTTGCGGGCCACGTGTATGAAGAGAAAGGGAGAGAATTTCCGTAGAAACATAATGTTGATCTATATATGGCCACACTACTTAGAGCTGGTGGAAGTTTCAGACTGGTGTTGATATTTGCTTGGTTTTTAGTGTGTATGTATTGATTTTTCTCTAATTTTGTTGCAAAATAAATCTTGCGTGCGTTCTCTGGTGTAAGGAGGCTTATGAGAGGCCTAGATTAGAGTTGGTTTAAATGAGAGAATTGTGAGAGTTTCAGCTCCTTGAATGTGTTTTAGCCAATGCAGGGCATTGTCTTGAAGTGGGGGGAATTTGTCAAGTGTGTGAAACCTCTCACAAAAGGCATTAAACGCTTAGAGGCAAAAGGGGCGTTGTACATAGTATACAAATAGGTAATAGAACCATTAACAAGTATGCCTTACCCATCGCACACGGTCGAACTGTGTCAAGGAGGACGAAGCGGTCAGGTAACAGATGGCACCTAAGGTAGTAAGGAGTTCGGACCTGCCCGACAGCGAAAGGGGAGAGGAACATAACCACTAGGACCTCGGTGCACCAAGTGAGCGCTAAATACTCAGTTAGCTGAGGTTCTTTTGTAAACAGTCAGTGAAGAGCAGGAGTCTTGGACTCGTTCGGATGGTATTGCCGTGGATCACTGGATTGGTTCTATTGTCAGGCTGGTTGAACGCACGTGGATGTTGTTATCGTAGCCCTCTTTAAGATAATTACTGTGTTAAAGTGGCCTCCGAAGTCGGCGGGAATTTTCGATGTCCATCTGGTGCCAAGTGTTTGTTTGCTAATCAATCAGGTAGGGATGTGTGTAAATGCAGATGTGTGGAGAATGTAGCGAATGGAGAATTCACAGCACTTGTGAACTAGGGGTTTGAGAAGCAGCATGGACAAAGGCATGGCCTGAAGGGGAATCCTTTGTTTCCATTCCTATATAAAGTGAGGGAGAACAACGAGAAGGAGAGGAACACCACAAGAGAGAGAGAAGGCAGAGGAGAGAGAGAGCGAAGAGAGAAGGGTGGGCAGGACAGAGAACGGGTCGAGAGAAACGTGGTCTGGGAGATAGAAGAGACAGCAAAGTCTTAGGGAAAGACAAGCTGGAAGAGAAGAAAACTAAGTTTGAAGCCCAGAGGTGGGTGAAGACAGACAAACTGAATTTGAACCCAGAGGTGGGTGAAGGAGACGAAGAAGAAGAGTTCTACGTCGAGATCCCAGAGACGACCACGAAGACCCAGTCCTGAAACCTGGAGCCAGTCAACCAAGGGCCTCACCATCAAGCAGTGCTGAAGAAGACGTGAAGAGACTTTTCACGAACTGTGGTGTGGTGTGAAAGCGTGGTGGTGTGTGTGAAAACCTGGCCAGGTAAGAAGTCATTTTTATTATAACCCGGGATTAGGAAGTATTGATCTTTTATGTGTTGATTTGTTCATTTTGTGTAATTGGATTTTTCATGTTTGATTATAGTAGCATAGAAATTGGATTTCTTGTGCTCAGTCGTGTTAGGAGAGAAACGAATGCGTGACATCCCATTCCCAGAGAGAGGTGAATGTTTGGTGGGCGCATGAGTGTGCATATGCGTGTACGAGTGCAAAGATAACCTTGGTGTGTTAAACCTGACTAATAATACATCAACTTAGTGCACTTAAGCAATACCATCACGATTTCCCCCGTCCTGGACAAAGTGGCGAGCCTGCCAGGATTGCATGGCCCAAATTAGTCTCAGGCAGGAAACAAAGTGAGTACTAGAGTAGTACTGGGGCGAAGCGTCCACTAAAGGCAATTTTAATTAGCTCTTCTAATTATTTCCTTTAGTTCTTTGAGTGTTGAGTATTGACTTGTGTGTAGGGTGGTTGTATTAATCAAAGGTCGTTCAGAGAAACGAAGAACGAGGTTCTAGTCTTAACTCTCACAGAAGCTGTGGTTTAAGATTAAGGCTCTTTTGTGTTAGGAACATTACCACTGGTTGGTGTACTCGTAACCTTTAGTAGATAAACTGTTTACTGACTTTTTCCGGGTCTATAAGCGTAACTGTTTTAGTGGTGCTAAAACATATCAGAAAAAAAAAATGGCTGAAGAAAGTTTTACCCCCATAGAGAAACTAGTTAGTTTGGGGAAAGAAATGGGATATGCAGGAGATGAACTGCGTAAGTTCATAGAAACTCAGCAGAAGACTGAGAGAGATGAAAGGGCTGAAAGAAGGAAGTTTGAAAAAGAACAGCTCGAAGCTGTCAAAAGAAACTCAGAGGCTGAGGCTGAGAGACTTAGGCTTGAAACTGAATCCGTTGCCAAACAAATTGAGTTGGAAAGAATAAAATCTGAAAATCGTAGTGAAGTAGACACCAGTTCTGAGTCAGTAGGCCGCAGACTAAATTCCGGGCCTAGGCCTAAACTCCCACTTTTCAGAGAAGAAACTGATTCGATTGATGCCTATATCAGTTGTTTTGAATCGTTTGCCGAGCACGAGGGCTGGCCGGAAGATGACTGGGCAATAAACCTGTCTGCCTTGTTGACAGGTCGTGCATTACACACTGTTTCCACCTTACCCAAAGGTGATCAGAGAGATTTTGACAAGGTGAAACAAGCAGTACTAAAGGCATATGATTTGACTGAAGAAGGTTTTAGGCGTAAGTTTTGCGAGGCGAGAATCGAACAGGGTGAGACATACACACAGTTCGGAGTTAGACTAGATCACTATTTCAACAAGTGGGTAGAACTTAGTGGAGTAGACAGTGATTTTGAAGGCCTCAAGACACTGGTGATGAAGGAACAGATACTTGATGGTTGTGGGACAGGCCTCACAATCCACATTAAGGAAAAAGGTGCAACCACAATAGCTGAGGTACTTCAGACGGCAGAGACTTACCGGGAAGCGAGGCGTGATTTGCCTGAACAAGAGGAAAGCCCGGAAGCATATTCAGAGGATAGCAGGCCAGCACATATCTCACGCAACGGGCCCGTATTGCACGCCCGTAGGCCCACGGCATCACGTGAGCAAACAAGGGTGAAGGCCCACGTGGATAAGGCCGTAGATAGACGTACCTGCTTCTTGTGCGATAAGACAGGACACTTGGCTAGGGACCGCATATTCAAGTCACAGAAAGCAGCAGCAGTGAGGGTCAGGCCAAGTGAGAGGCAGGTAGAAAGAGATGGAAAAGATGACAGTGTTATTTTGTCTGGATTGTGCTGTGTGTTCACAGACTCAGGCGATAACATGGATGTGCACAAAGGCAGAGTGGGGGACAATGTGGTTAATGTCATTAGAGACTCTGGGTGCACAGGTATAATGGTGAAGGAATCCCTGGTTAAGGAGGGACAATTCACAGGTAAAACACAGAGGTGTAGACAAATAGATGGAACAGTAGCAGAATTCAAAACGGCCCAGGTGTTTATTGATACACCATTTTATGGTGGGACTGTACAGGCTTTGGCTGTCCCGAAGCCGCCGTATGATCTGGTAATTGGAAACATTCCAGGAGCACGTGGGTACGGAGACCCAGACCGTGATTTCTGTGTTGAATCAGCGAAAAGAAATGACGGTAGAGAAAGGCCCCAGGCGGTCATACACTTCAGAAAGCATTGGAGCGTGTCCGGTGAGACGAACCCCACTCACTTACGGACAGAACAAAAGGGCGATTACTCGCTCAGAAAACTGGTGGGTTTTGCTCACAGAGGGCAGAAGAAAAATGTTAAAGAGGGTACAATCGGGTTCGAGTTAGAGAACGGCATATTGTACCGAACTTTTACTCATTCGCGTTCGGGAAAAACGAAGAAGCAGGTTGTCGTTCCCAGGCAGCGCAGAAAGGCGGTGATGTCCGAAAATCATGTGACGTCAGCCTCGGGCCATCTCGGTAGGAAGGCCACACAAAAGGTTGTGACGCGAGAGTACTACTGGCCCGGTATCCTAGGCGATATCAGGCGTTTCTGTGCACAATGCAGCACATGCCGAGGGGCACGGCAAGGTGTGTGTACAGGAAGGGGGATCGGACGGGTCTCACAAAAAGGGGACGATAGCCCAAATTAAAATGGTCGGGTGAAAAGTCGAGTAGTGTGTGCGTGTGTCTCTTTGCCGTGTCGTGTATGCATGGTGGCAAACATAGCACGTGGCTGGTTGCGGGCCACGTGTATGAAGAGAAAGGGAGAGAATTTCCGTAGAAACATAATGTTGATCTATATATGGCCACACTACTTAGAGCTGGTGGAAGTTTCAGACTGGTGTTGATATTTGCTTGGTTTTTAGTGTGTATGTATTGATTTTTCTCTAATTTTGTTGCAAAATAAATCTTGCGTGCGTTCTCTGGTGTAAGGAGGCTTATGAGAGGCCTAGATTAGAGTTGGTTTAAATGAGAGAATTGTGAGAGTTTCAGCTCCTTGAATGTGTTTTAGCCAATGCAGGGCATTGTCTTGAAGTGGGGGGAATTTGTCAAGTGTGTGAAACCTCTCACAAAAGGCATTAAACGCTTAGAGGCAAAAGGGGCGTTGTACATAGTATACAAATAGGTAATAGAACCATTAACAAGTATGCCTTACCCATCGCACACGGTCGAACTGTGTCAAGGAGGACGAAGCGGTCAGGTAACAGATGGCACCTAAGGTAGTAAGGAGTTCGGACCTGCCTGACAGCGAAAGGGGAGAGGAACATAACCACTAGGACCTCGGTGCACCAAGTGAGCGCTAAATACTCAGTTAGCTGAGGTTCTTTTGTAAACAGTCAGTGAAGAGCAGGAGTCTTGGACTCGTTCGGATGGTATTGCCGTGGATCACTGGATTGGTTCTATTGTCAGGCTGGTTGAACGCACGTGGATGTTGTTATCGTAGCCCTCTTTAAGATAATTACTGTGTTAAAGTGGCCTCCGAAGTCGGCGGGAATTTTCGATGTCCATCTGGTGCCAAGTGTTTGTTTGCTAATCAATCAGGTAGGGATGTGTGTAAATGCAGATGTGTGGAGAATGTAGCGAATGGAGAATTCACAGCACTTGTGAACTAGGGGTTTGAGAAGCAGCATGGACAAAGGCATGGCCTGAAGGGGAATCCTTTGTTTCCATTCCTATATAAAGTGAGGGAGAACAACGAGAAGGAGAGGAACACCACAAGAGAGAGAGAAGGCAGAGGAGAGAGAGAGCGAAGAGAGAAGGGTGGGCAGGACAGAGAACGGGTCGAGAGAAACGTGGTCTGGGAGATAGAAGAGACAGCAAAGTCTTAGGGAAAGACAAGCTGGAAGAGAAGAAAACTAAGTTTGAAGCCCAGAGGTGGGTGAAGACAGACAAACTGAATTTGAACCCAGAGGTGGGTGAAGGAGACGAAGAAGAAGAGTTCTACGTCGAGATCCCAGAGACGACCACGAAGACCCAGTCCTGAAACCTGGAGCCAGTCAACCAAGGGCCTCACCATCAAGCAGTGCTGAAGAAGACGTGAAGAGACTTTTCACGAACTGTGGTGTGGTGTGAAAGCGTGGTGGTGTGTGTGAAAACCTGGCCAGGTAAGAAGTCATTTTTATTATAACCCGGGATTAGGAAGTATTGATCTTTTATGTGTTGATTTGTTCATTTTGTGTAATTGGATTTTTCATGTTTGATTATAGTAGCATAGAAATTGGATTTCTTGTGCTCAGTCGTGTTAGGAGAGAAACGAATGCGTGACATCCCATTCCCAGAGAGAGGTGAATGTTTGGTGGGCGCATGAGTGTGCATATGCGTGTACGAGTGCAAAGATAACCTTGGTGTGTTAAACCTGACTAATAATACATCAACTTAGTGCACTTAAGCAATACCATCACGATTTCCCCCGTCCTGGACAAAGTGGCGAGCCTGCCAGGATTGCATGGCCCAAATTAGTCTCAGGCAGGAAACAAAGTGAGTACTAGAGTAGTACTGGGGCGAAGCGTCCACTAAAGGCAATTTTAATTAGCTCTTCTAATTATTTCCTTTAGTTCTTTGAGTGTTGAGTATTGACTTGTGTGTAGGGTGGTTGTATTAATCAAAGGTCGTTCAGAGAAACGAAGAACGAGGTTCTAGTCTTAACTCTCACAGAAGCTGTGGTTTAAGATTAAGGCTCTTTTGTGTTAGGAACATTACCACTGGTTGGTGTACTCGTAACCTTTAGTAGATAAACTGTTTACTGACTTTTTCCGGGTCTATAAGCGTAACTGTTTTAGTGGTGCTAAAACATATCAGAAAAAAAAAATGGCTGAAGAAAGTTTTACCCCCATAGAGAAACTAGTTAGTTTGGGGAAAGAAATGGGATATGCAGGAGATGAACTGCGTAAGTTCATAGAAACTCAGCAGAAGACTGAGAGAGATGAAAGGGCTGAAAGAAGGAAGTTTGAAAAAGAACAGCTCGAAGCTGTCAAAAGAAACTCAGAGGCTGAGGCTGAGAGACTTAGGCTTGAAACTGAATCCGTTGCCAAACAAATTGAGTTGGAAAGAATAAAATCTGAAAATCGTAGTGAAGTAGACACCAGTTCTGAGTCAGTAGGCCGCAGACTAAATTCCGGGCCTAGGCCTAAACTCCCACTTTTCAGAGAAGAAACTGATTCGATTGATGCCTATATCAGTCGTTTTGAATCGTTTGCCGAGCACGAGGGCTGGCCGGAAGATGACTGGGCAATAAACCTGTCTGCCTTGTTGACAGGTCGTGCATTACACACTGTTTCCACCTTACCCAAAGGTGATCAGAGAGATTTTGACAAGGTGAAACAAGCAGTACTAAAGGCATATGATTTGACTGAAGAAGGTTTTAGGCGTAAGTTTTGCGAGGCGAGAATCGAACAGGGTGAGACATACACACAGTTCGGAGTTAGACTAGATCACTATTTCAACAAGTGGGTAGAACTTAGTGGAGTAGACAGTGATTTTGAAGGCCTCAAGACACTGGTGATGAAGGAACAGATACTTGATGGTTGTGGGACAGGCCTCACAATCCACATTAAGGAAAAAGGTGCAACCACAATAGCTGAGGTACTTCAGACGGCAGAGACTTACCGGAAGCGAGGCGTGATTTGCCTGAACAAGAGGAAAGCCCGGAAGCATATTCAGAGGATAGCAGGCCAGCACATATCTCACGCAACGGGCCCGTATTGCACGCCCGTAGGCCCACGGCATCACGTGAGCAAACAAGGGTGAAGGCCCACGTGGATAAGGCCGTAGATAGACGTACCTGCTTCTTGTGCGATAAGACAGGACACTTGGCTAGGGACCGCATATTCAAGTCACAGAAAGCAGCAGCAGTGAGGGTCAGGCCAAGTGAGAGGCAGGTAGAAAGAGATGGAAAAGATGACAGTGTTATTTTGTCTGGATTGTGCTGTGTGTTCACAGACTCAGGCGATAACATGGATGTGCACAAAGGCAGAGTGGGGGACAATGTGGTTAATGTCATTAGAGACTCTGGGTGCACAGGTATAATGGTGAAGGAATCCCTGGTTAAGGAGGGACAATTCACAGGTAAAACACAGAGGTGTAGACAAATAGATGGAACAGTAGCAGAATTCAAAACGGCCCAGGTGTTTATTGATACACCATTTTATGGTGGGACTGTACAGGCTTTGGCTGTCCCGAAGCCGCCGTATGATCTGGTAATTGGAAACATTCCAGGAGCACGTGGGTACGGAGACCCAGACCGTGATTTCTGTGTTGAATCAGCGAAAAGAAATGACGGTAGAGAAAGGCCCCAGGCGGTCATACACTTCAGAAAGCATTGGAGCGTGTCCGGTGAGACGAACCCCACTCACTTACGGACAGAACAAAAGGGCGATTACTCGCTCAGAAAACTGGTGGGTTTTGCTCACAGAGGGCAGAAGAAAAATGTTAAAGAGGGTACAATCGGGTTCGAGTTAGAGAACGGCATATTGTACCGAACTTTTACTCATTCGCGTTCGGGAAAAACGAAGAAGCAGGTTGTCGTTCCCAGGCAGCGCAGAAAGGCGGTGATGTCCGAAAATCATGTGACGTCAGCCTCGGGCCATCTCGGTAGGAAGGCCACACAAAAGGTTGTGACGCGAGAGTACTACTGGCCCGGTATCCTAGGCGATATCAGGCGTTTCTGTGCACAATGCAGCACATGCCGAGGGGCACGGCAAGGTGTGTGTACAGGAAGGGGGATCGGACGGGTCTCACAAAAAGGGGACGATAGCCCAAATTAAAATGGTCGGGTGAAAAGTCGAGTAGTGTGTGCGTGTGTCTCTTTGCCGTGTCGTGTATGCATGGTGGCAAACATAGCACGTGGCTGGTTGCGGGCCACGTGTATGAAGAGAAAGGGAGAGAATTTCCGTAGAAACATAATGTTGATCTATATATGGCCACACTACTTAGAGCTGGTGGAAGTTTCAGACTGGTGTTGATATTTGCTTGGTTTTTAGTGTGTATGTATTGATTTTTCTCTAATTTTGTTGCAAAATAAATCTTGCGTGCGTTCTCTGGTGTAAGGAGGCTTATGAGAGGCCTAGATTAGAGTTGGTTTAAATGAGAGAATTGTGAGAGTTTCAGCTCCTTGAATGTGTTTTAGCCAATGCAGGGCATTGTCTTGAAGTGGGGGGAATTTGTCAAGTGTGTGAAACCTCTCACAAAAGGCATTAAACGCTTAGAGGCAAAAGGGGCGTTGTACATAGTATACAAATAGGTAATAGAACCATTAACAAGTATGCCTTACCCATCGCACACGGTCGAACTGTGTCAAGGAGGACGAAGCGGTCAGGTAACAGATGGCACCTAAGGTAGTAAGGAGTTCGGACCTGCCCGACAGCGAAAGGGGAGAGGAACATAACCACTAGGACCTCGGTGCACCAAGTGAGCGCTAAATACTCAGTTAGCTGAGGTTCTTTTGTAAACAGTCAGTGAAGAGCAGGAGTCTTGGACTCGTTCGGATGGTATTGCCGTGGGTCACTGGATTGGTTCTATTGTCAGGCTGGTTGAACGCACGTGGATGTTGTTATCGTAGCCCTCTTTAAGATAATTACTGTGTTAAAGTGGCCTCCGAAGTCGGCGGGAATTTTCGATGTCCATCTGGTGCCAAGTGTTTGTTTGCTAATCAATCAGGTAGGGATGTGTGTAAATGCAGATGTGTGGAGAATGTAGCGAATGGAGAATTCACAGCACTTGTGAACTAGGGGTTTGAGAAGCAGCATGGACAAAGGCATGGCCTGAAGGGGAATCCTTTGTTTCCATTCCTATATAAAGTGAGGGAGAACAACGAGAAGGAGAGGAACACCACAAGAGAGAGAGAAGGCAGAGGAGAGAGAGAGCGAAGAGAGAAGGGTGGGCAGGACAGAGAACGGGTCGAGAGAAACGTGGTCTGGGAGATAGAAGAGACAGCAAAGTCTTAGGGAAAGACAAGCTGGAAGAGAAGAAAACTAAGTTTGAAGCCCAGAGGTGGGTGAAGACAGACAAACTGAATTTGAACCCAGAGGTGGGTGAAGGAGACGAAGAAGAAGAGTTCTACGTCGAGATCCCAGAGACGACCACGAAGACCCAGTCCTGAAACCTGGAGCCAGTCAACCAAGGGCCTCACCATCAAGCAGTGCTGAAGAAGACGTGAAGAGACTTTTCACGAACTGTGGTGTGGTGTGAAAGCGTGGTGGTGTGTGTGAAAACCTGGCCAGGTAAGAAGTCATTTTTATTATAACCCGGGATTAGGAAGTATTGATCTTTTATGTGTTGATTTGTTCATTTTGTGTAATTGGATTTTTCATGTTTGATTATAGTAGCATAGAAATTGGATTTCTTGTGCTCAGTCGTGTTAGGAGAGAAACGAATGCGTGACATCCCATTCCCAGAGAGAGGTGAATGTTTGGTGGGCGCATGAGTGTGCATATGCGTGTACGAGTGCAAAGATAACCTTGGTGTGTTAAACCTGACTAATAATACATCAACTTAGTGCACTTAAGCAATACCATCACGATTTCCCCCGTCCTGGACATGAAGGAAAATGTGGTTTAACACAATCATTTTAAAGTTATTTACATACTACGGTAATGTGTGTGTGTGTGTGTGTGTGTGTGCGTGTGTGTGTGTGTGTGTGTGTGTGTGTGTGTGTGTGTGTGAACAGATGTATGTATGTGCATGTGTATATCATGTACTATCTGTGTCGTGCGTATGTGTGTACATGTACATAATATGGTCAACCTGTAAAAATAATGTCGAACTGCCTGGAAAGAAACACAAGCGTCTGATGGCGAGGGAGGTGGTACTGTACAAGGAGCTGTAGGTTCAAACTGGTATGGCTGAACTCCAAACACTTCAGTGAAAATTTCACGTTCGATGTCCTCTTTGTTGGAACTTGACTCGTAGCTGGGAGCATCTGCCATTATCGCCGGAAAATAGTTGATTTTTACGTCCTCATAGCGAAAGCTTTTAGGGACATGTCTTTCATTCACGATAGTCTTGGCATTTATACGTCACTTGCAGAATCCCCGACTCTCGTCTCTTTCCGTACTGTGCTCGGCAATCTCCGTGGCGAGTCACGATTTGGCTACTTGCACGACCCGAAACACGGATAGAAGTGAGTTCCAGAAGAAAAGTAACACGTACATCGAAACACGCTCGATCATACTTTTGAACAACCCAAACATGCTATTTATGGGTGAGGACGCCTTTAAGTTTATTGGAAGTTTTTAAAATGTAATTTTTGTTTCCTTCTGGTTTTAGGATATATACTTTTTTTCCCTTCCAACAGCCTCGTTCTCATTCAACGCCTTCTTCCTTGCGCTGAACCCTACCAAGTGATCTGAAGCGATCAAAGCTAAGTGAATTTTCATTGTTTTATTCGTTAATGTCTCACCTGATGAAGACCTAAGAGGTCGAAACTAGTTGTGTTTCGTCTTGTGACTCGTTTGTCCACGTTCTCTGGGCGGTTCGCTAACATTTATTTAAGATTTGTTTAGATTTCCGCCTGCAGTCCTCTCGCTTTGCAACTAGGATCTGGTTAAACGATTTCTTTTAAGTCTTTTTAAACCCATTGCCATTTAGTAACGTAGATTACAATGTTTTGACGACACAATGGTTAAAAAAATCGTGTGTTTCTGTATCAACCTGAATGTCAGCATCAAGTTTACTTGAGAAAACTACAAGCCACCAAAGCTTATTTGAGGCAAAAGACACCTTTATGTAGATTGACAGAGCATCATAGGTGTATTTGAATTAAACTAACGCTCTTTGGCGACATGCAACCTTTGACAATTTTATCTCATTTAAAGACGTCCTGTGCGAGTAACCTGCTTCACACATGCCTGGTCGGATGTTCATAACAACATTGACACGTCTATTTTTTATTTGTGTGGTAACATTCAGTTTAGACTCCAATAAGAAGGTAGGTCAAAGCACAGACGCGCCTTTGTACATCTTTCTGTAGAACATATCATAATCTACTTATTAGAAAGGAAAAAACTGAAACTTGAAAGAAATCGGCGACAAGCATATCAGCATATGGCGTCGACTATACAATCCGATACTACTATACTACTTCGCAAATACTACTTCACACATTCTTGTCAATCTTGACTTTATCTTCTAAAGTATTAAAGTACTAAAATACAGAATGTCTCTATTTGAAGATTAATAAGCGAACCTGCTTTAATAAGAGCCATAGATTATATTTCAGTCCTCTTAAGCTTTCTTTTTTTTATTCTTTCTTTCTGTCTGTCTTTTTGAATAGCATTATTCAAGTAATTCAATACTTTTGCCTCAAAAAAAGCGTCTTAGCTTTTTCTGTTTAATTTTGGTTTTCAACATAAAAGAAAAATCTTAAGTGAGGCAGGAAGCGGTAGAAAACAATTACAAAACACGTACAGTAACTCTTGCTCCGTTATGAACTAAATCCACGCCCATCACTTGCAAGGGAAATAATTACAAAAGAAATCAAGTTGTAGGCTCCAACCAACAGACCAGCAGACAGACACACATGCATTCATACGCGAACGCACACAGCGTGCATGCACATGTTCAGAATGGTGGGGGGGTCGGGGAAACAGAGTACTCTGCATTATCTTCACCTTCCCACAAAAAAAGCGATCGAATACACACACAACACACACACACACACACACACACACACTCTCTCTCTCTCTCTCTCTCTCTCTCTCTCTCTCTCTCTCTCTCTCTCTCTCTCTCTCTCTCTCTCTCACACACACACACACACACACAGAGAAAAAAATCTAACACAGAGAACAATCTGCGTTGTCGCCGGTACGGGCGAGAGCTTGAGGTTGACCTGTTCCCATTGGACCGAGGTGTTATTTCTATGACAAAGTAGTCGTCCTCCTCCCGGTGGGAAAAAGAAAACTCGGGGAGAAACCAGCGGAACAAGATCTACGCAGCTTAGTGTAGTCTGCAAGTTAGGCCAGACGAGATCGACTGGAGGCGAGTGCAGCACACTGTTGTTGCCCACGAGGAGAACAAACAAACAAACAAGCAAGCAACCAAAAACATTCTCTTGTTGAGCTTCTTCTTCTTCTTCTTCTTCTTTGAAAAACCTTCAGTTTTTCTTTGTCCATCTTTTATTATTTTTCCTATACTTTACTGTTCAAAAATTCAGTTTATGTCTTTGTATCCTTTTTGTAGTTGTTTTGTCGTATAATTCTTTCTCTTCTTCTTTCTTTCTTTCTTTCTTTCTTTCTTTATTTATTTATTTTGTTGTTGTTGTTGTTGTTGTTGTTTTGTTTGTTTTCTTTTGTTTCTTTTGTTTGAAAACTTGCTCGTGTCCGTCTTTCACAACTTTTGTACTTCATTGACCATTTCTATGTTTATTCTCAATTTTTGCTTTGTTTTGTTGTCTATTTTTCTCTTCTTTGAAAACATGCTCATCGTATCTATTCCTTCTGTACTTTTCCTCTTGTTGTTGTTACTGAAAATTTCTGTGTTTGTCTTTGGCAACCTCGACCCAGCAGACCTGGAGACAGCAGCTTCAGACCGGGTCAGCTGGCGGTCCACCATCAAGGCCGGCATCAAGCAAGCAGAGCAGAGCAGAGGAGAGAGGCCCAGTGGGAAGAACGGAGGCGCCGCAGATGGGCAAAGAATGGCGTCGGCACCCGCAGACACTAATGACGGAGACTTCACCTGCAGCAACTGCAACAGAGCCTGCCGCTCGAGGATCAGGCTCTTCAGCCACAGCAGGCGCTGCAACTCCACAACTGACTGATCCATGGCGCAACACCATTGTCTCTCCAGACAGATGGATGGTAACTTTGTGTCATTTGTGCTTTGTTTTGGTGTGCATTTCTTTCTTTTTTGTTTGTTGATGTCTGTCTTTCTTTCTATCTATCGATCTTTCCTTCTTTCTTTCTATCTTCCAGTCTTCTGTACTCCCTTTCTTTCATTCTATCTTTCTTCCTTGTGTGTGTGTGTGTGTGTGTGTGTGTGTGGTGTGTGTGTGTGTGTGTGGGATGTGGAGAGAGAGAGAGAGAGAGAGAGAGAGAGACAGAGAAGAGAGAGTGAGAGTGAGTGAGTGAGTGAGTGAGTGGTGTGTGTGTGTGTGTGTGTGTGTGTGTGTGTGTGTGTGTGTGTGTGTGTGTGTGTGTGTGTTGGCAGGTGCGTATATGTGTGAGTGTGTGTGTCATCAGCAACACAGTGAGGCAGACCAAACAGGCCTGGCGAGGCAGGAACTGACACAAGTTGGTGCTTTCTGTGTAGCTTCCGTGTTGTCTGCTTTGCCGTCTGTTCAAAGCATTCCAACATATTCATAGACTATGGACGACAACTTCAGAACCCAAGGTATAATATGAAGCATGTCACACTGGATAATGTTGTCGCTGTATGACATTGTTAAATCGGAGAATGAATCCACTGTGAAGGCGTTTGTGTCCTATTTTTCTCTATTGCGATGAGAAACACCAAACAGCATGAACTCTTTTTGTCATGACTGAATAGCAGGCGTTTCAGTCTGTTCACACCTGTAGATGTGATTCTCCAAGACTGTATCTGAGCGGAGAACTTGGTCTTTGAAAAGGAGTACCAAACACATTTGGCTTTCCTCCTCGCCTGGCTGTCGACATGAGTTTTGGACACGATTTTCGATGGAAAAATACTCTGTGAAATGGACCAATAATGTCTATAGATTTTCAGTTGTCTTTATCATGGACATGGAGTCATTAACAACATTTCGATCGGGAAGTCTGAATTTCGTAGAGTGACAATTAGCGCACAAATCCAACAATGACACAAAGTGGAACGAAGAAGACGACTGTTCCAGACAGGTCGGCATCGTCAGTCATGTCGTAGAGTCGCAAACTTGTACGGAAAAGATCGTAGGCATGCGATCCACGAAATGACAGCTTACGCAATTGACTTGGAATGAACGTTTTCGGATTCGACAGTTTTTTTCACAAACTTTTGGCAAATCAAGAAGTAGTCCAGGTCTGGTCGGCGGAAGATGAAAAATGGCGCCAAAATTGATTGTGCGAGAAACAGTTTAGGGAAAATATGGGCTTTTTGGTCCAAGGTATAAAAATACATTCATTGTTGCGATTTTAGCGATGTATATATAGTAATGATATAGGTTCCGAGGCACTTATGTTAAAGAGTTGACACAAAACAATCCAGATTCATCAATCAAGGGAGGTAAGGGGGAAGGTAACTCCTAAATAAACCATTTCAACTGGCGGATGATCGATGAAAAATGACGCCAAAATCGATCGTGCAAAATGCCAGTTTAGTTTAGAAAATATAGGCTTTTCGGTCCAGCACAGTCATAAAGAATCAAATACATTCCTTTGTGTGACTTCAGCGACATAGACATAATAATGTTATAGGTTCTGAGGCATTCCCATTTGAAGGAGTTGACACGAACTAATCCAAGGTTGATCAATCAGTTGTTCCTGTTGATATTAGTTCTCTCTGAAACACATTGCTCTCTGTGGATTTGTTGTGGCTAAGGCTGTGTTCGGATGTTTTTTTGTGTATGGGAGAGCGTCATTAATGAGCAGCGTGGCGAAAATGCACAGAACAATGACACGTAACAATAGCAACAGCAACCATCACAGTAACGACATCAGTCACAACCACAAGATAAAGGTTCAACGGAACTAAATCGTTCCTCTTTTAGACCCCGCACCCCCCCCCCCCCCCCCCCCCGCCCTTTCCAGCTCCCCTCTTCATATTTATTGTCCATACTCATTCTCTCTGATTCAATACAATCGGCTTTATGTTCACTCCATTTGTAGACCTTTTCGTGCGTTTCTTTCGTGCGCACAAAGTGAATCGATGTTGAGAAAAACAACGAAAGAAACCTTGAAAAAAAAAAAAAAAAAGCAAAGGGCAGTAATTCTTGCACGAAAAAAAGGGCAATAATTCGGTTGGGGTTGATCAGGATATCTTCATTGGAATCGCTCTTTGTGGGATTGAATCAGCCTTTTCTTTCAAAATAATAAAAGGACTATGCCGCTAACAAACAAAACAAACAAATGACATGACAAAACGCGACGCGTACGAAGAAGCTCAGTAACTTTGGCCCCATCATGATGAAAAAAAAAGTGAGTGAGTGCTCGTTTTTCGTGTTGAATGGTCCCAAATGGTGTTTCATGTTGCCTGAGGAACAAGACACAAGAGGTCTGGAAAGGCGTCGTGTTTGTCTTGTCATTGGTTTGTCCGGGGTGTAGTCATTTCTCTTGGAACTAGGTTTCCATTTCCGCCTGCAGTCCCTCCCCCAACTCCTTCCCTCCCTGCCCCGCCCCTGCATGATGGTATGACAGTAGTCACGTCAGTATGCACAACGCCTGTGCTGGCTCCTGATCCCCTTTACAGTTGGAGGTGGAGAAGGCATTGGGGGTACAGGCCGTGACCTGTGCAATGACCCTCTGCTACACAGGATTTTTTCTGACAGTTGATTGTACTGGGCTCCAGACTGATGTGGTCTGGCAGTATCAGATGTTATTTGGGCAGAGGTGGGACGCATCCACATCTGGGGGTGGGAATGCACCCTGTCCCCGAAACAGTACATAGCTCAGTCTATGCACGGTACACCTAACGTATCCGTTTGGCCCAGGAGTTCCATTGAATAACCAACATACTCCGTTTTCTGCAATGGTGTAGCCTGGGGATTGAACAGACGGCGTATAAGCGTATCCATTTTGAGTTGGAAGGTTGCCATGCAACATTGTGTGTGTGCGTGCGCGTGGTGTGTGTGTGGTGTGTGTGTGTGTGTGTGTGTGTGTTGTGTGTGTGTGTTGTGTGTGTGTGTGTTGTGTGTGTGTGCGTGTGTGTGTTGTTGATTCGGATATCCATCGCAGACAGACCAAAATTCAACAAATATAAACTTTTAACTCTTTCGATTTAGAAATTCTAATTTATTCCCTTGGCGGTATAAGCCAATGTTTTTGATAGATGTCTTTTTCGCGCAATCAGCGAATTACAAATAAACGAAAGAAAACTTTTCTATTCAACATGCTGACCATTCAGACAAGGGAAGTAATTCCATTCCTTGGCGGAATAAACTAATATTTCTAACCGTGAACTGACTTAAATGGATTCATTTTGTGCCCAGTAGTTACAAGAAGAGAAGTGACTGATTGCTTGTTCTTCGTTTCAAATTGTCCCAAATGTTGGTTAATCTTGCCTGAAGAGGAAGGCCAAAGAGGTCTCGAAACGCGTCGTGTTTTGTTTTGTCATTTGTTTCCTCCCCCCCCCCCCCCCCCCCCCCCCTTTTTTTTTTCTTTCTTCTTCTCTTCTTCTTGTCCAACGTACGGAACAGTCATTTGTGTTTAGGTTTGTGTTGTTTCCGCCTGCAGTCACCTCACTTTCTTTTTTTTTTTTTTTCTTTTTTTTTGTGCGCTCTGTCAGCAAAGATTGCACAAACACTACAGAGTTCGTTTTAACCACACAGAGTAAAAGGGTGAAATATATGGCCCAAAGACAATGCCACTAATGGTTGGTGTTGATCTCACAGGAATGCATGGTCATTCAGAGAATTTATTAGAAATGAAATCACTTTCTATTGGAAAAAAAGTTGACCATTTTCAGACAGGGGAAGTAACATTTATCGATTCAGAACTTCTAATTCCTTCCCTTGCTGTATATATAGTGTATCTACGCGTGAACTGCATTAAAGGGAGGAGGATATAGATTCTTGCCAGTACCTTCTTTTTTTTTTTTTTTTTTCAATTTCTTGTTGTTGCTATTTTGCTGTCTTTAAATCACACTGTGGAAGAGAGACCCGCAGATATGAGTTCGGTCACGGAAAGGGAAATAACTACAAAAGAATTAGAGTTGTATACTCCGACATACGAACAGGTACAGATATATGCAGCTACAGACGAACGCATGTATGCACGTGCCCGCGCGCTTGCGCGCGCGCGCGCCACACACACACACACACACACACACACACACACACACACACACACACACACACACACACACACACACACACACCACACACACACACACACACACACACACACACACGCCTGTTTTGAATAAACAGACTGGGGGTGTTTCTGGACGATGAGAGCCCACTAGACAAGACAACTGACGTGATCTCCAGCTACATCAACTTTTGCGTGGGCATGGTACTACAGACAATGGAGATCAGGCTGTACCCAACTCCAAGCCC
>JAMYXO010001078.1:32500-33640 GCA_033310375.1 Conus canariensis
CCCCCGTCCTTTTTTCCCTCTCTCTCCCCTCTCTCTCCCCCCTCCCCCTCTCTCCCCCATCCCCCCCTCCAACCCCCCTTCTCCCCTCCCTCTTCCTCTCCTCCCTTTTCTCCCCCTCCCCCTCCCTCTTCCCCCCCTCTCCCCTCCCCCCTTCCCCCCCTCCTCCTCCAACTCGTTCCTCCCCTCTCCCCTCCCCCCCTTTTCTCCTCTCTTCCCTCTCCCCCTCCTCTTTCTCCTTTTCCCCTCCCCTCTCTCTCCTCCCCCCCCTCCTCCCCTTTCCCCTTCCCTCCCCCCCCCCACTCTTTCTCCCCCTCCTCACCCTCCCTCCCCGTCCTCCCTCTCTTCCTCCTCCTTCCTCCTTCCTCTCCCCCTCTCTCTTCCCTCCCCCTTCTCCTTCCCCTCTCCCCTCCTCTTTCTTTTTCCCCTCCTCCCTCCTTCTTCCCTCCTCCCTCCCCTTCTCTCCCTCCCTCCTCCTCTCTCTCCCTTCTCCTCCTCTCCCCCCATCCCCTTTTTCCCTTTCCCTTGTCCCCTTCCTTCCCCCCCCCTCTCTTTCCCTCCCTCCACCCTTCCCCATTCTCTTCCCTTTTCTCCCCCCCCTTTCCCCCTCCCCCCCTACTCTCCCCTCCCCTCTCACCCCCCCCTTTTCCCCTCCTCTCTCTCCCCCTCCCTCTCCCTTCCCTCCCTCCTCCCTCCTCTCCCCCCCTCCCCCCCCCCCCTCTCCTCTCACTCCTCCCCAACCTCCCTTCCCTCTCTCCCCTCCCTCCCCTCCCCCTCCCTCCCTCCCCTTCACTTCCCCTCCCCTCCCCACCCTCCCTTTTCCCTCCCCTCTCCTCTCTCCTCCTCCCCTCCTTCTCTCCCCTTCTCCTCCTCCCCCCACCCTCCTCTCTCCTCTCCCTTTTCCTCTTTTTCCCTCTCTCCTCTCTCCCCTCCCTTTCCCCTTCTCCTCCCTCTCTCCTTTCTCTCCGTCCCTTCCCCCTTCTCCCCTCTCCTCCCCCCCCTTCCTCCCTTTCCCCCTCCTCTCTCTTCCCTCTCTTCCCCTCTCCCTCCTCCCTCCCCTCACCTTTTCCCCCTGTTCCCCCCCTCCCTTTCCCCTCCCCTTCCTCTCCCCTCCCCCTCCCTTTTCCCCCATTTCCCCCTCCC
>JAMYXO010001079.1:0-22500 GCA_033310375.1 Conus canariensis
TTTTCAAATTTTTTTTTCCCCCCCCCTTTTTAAAAAAAGGGGGCCCCCTTTTAAAAACCCCCCCCCCCCTTTTTTTTCCCGGAAAAAAAACCCCTTTTCCCCCCCCCCCCTTTTCCCCCAAAAAATCCCAAAATTTTTTTACCCCCCCCCCTTTTTTTTGGGGAAAAACCCCCCCCCAAAAAAAAAATTTTTTAAATTTTTAAAAATTTTTTTTTTTAAACCCCCCCTTTTTTTCCACCGGAAATTTTTTTCCGGGCCCCCCCCCCTTTTTTTTTTTTTTTTAAAAATTTTTTTTTTTTAAAAAAAAAACCCCCTTTTTTTAAAAAAAAACCCCCCCCTTTTTTTTTTTAACCCCCCTTTTTTTAAAAAACCCCCTTTTTTTTTTAAAAACCCCCCCCTTAAACCAATTTAAAAAACCCCCCCAAATTTTAAAAGGGGGGCCCCAAAAATTCCCCCCTTTTTTTTTAAAATTTTCAACATTAAGGAAATCCTTTTTTTTTGGGGGGGTTTTAAAAAACCTTTCCCCCTTTTTAAAAAAACCCCCTTTTAAAAAAAAAAATTAAATTTTTTTTGGTTTTTCCCCCCCCTTTTTTTTTAAAAAATTAAAAAAATTTTTTTTTTTTCCCCTTTGGGGGGTTTTTTTTTCCCTTTTAAAAATTAACCTTTTTTTTTCCCCCCCCCCCAAAAAAAAAAAAAACCCCCCTTTTTTGGCTTTTGGGGAAAAAAAATTTTTTTCCCCCAAAAAAAACCCCGGAAAAAATTTTTTTTTGGGGTTTTTCCAAAAAAGGGGGGGAAAAAAGAGGAAACCCCCCAAACCCTTTTTTGGGGGGGTTTAAAAATGGGGGGTTTTTGATTTCCCCTTGTTCCCTTTTTTTGGGGGGGCCCCCAAAACCGGGAAATTCCAAAAAATTTTTTTTTTTTTTTTGTGGGGCCCAAACCCCCAAAAAAATTTTTCCCGGGAAAAAAAATTTTTAAAAAAAAACCCCCTTTTTTGGGGAAAAAAAAAATTTTGGGAAAAAAACAAAAAAAACCCAAAAAAAATTTAAAAAAATTTTTTCAATTTTTTTAAAAATTTAAAAAAAAAAAAAAAAAACCTTTTAAAAAAAATTTTGGGGGGAAAAAAAAATTTAAAAAAAAAAATTAAAAAGGAAAAAAAAAAAAAAAAGAAAAAAAGGGGGGGCCCCCCAAAAAAATCCCCAAACCCCCAAAACCCCAAAAAAAAAAAAAAAAAAAACCCCCCAAAAAAAAACCCCCCCCCAAAAAAAAACCCCCCCAAAAAAACCCCCCAAAAAAACCCAAAAAAAACCCCCAAACCCAAAAATGGGGCCCCCTTTTTTTTTTTTTTTTTTAAAAAAAGGGGGGTTTTTTTCCCCCCCCCGGGGAAAAATTTGGGGGGTTTTTTTTAAAAAAACCCCCAAAAAAAAAAAGGGGGAAAATTTTTTTTTGGGGGGGGGGGTTTTCCCTTTTTCCCCCCCCCCCAAAAAAAAATTTTTTTCAAATCCCAAGGGTTTAAAAATTTTTTTAAAAAAAAATTTTTTTAAAAAAAGGGGGGCTTTTTGGCAAAAAAGGGAAAAAATTTTTAAATTTTTTAAAAATTTTTCTCCAAAAAAAAATTTTTTTTGGGGGGCCCCAAAAAAAAAAATTTTGGTTTCCCCCCTTTTTTGGGTTTTTTTCCCCCAAAGGTTTTTTGGGAAAAAAATTTTCCCCCTAATTTTTTTTTTAATTTTTTTTTTTTAATTTTTAAAAAAATTACCTTTTTTTTTTGGGTTTTTTTTCCCCCCTTTTTTTTTTTTTAAAAAAAAATTTTTTTTTTAAAAAAAAAAATGGTTTTTTTTTTTTTTTTCTTTTAAAACCGGGGGTTTTTGGAAAAAAATTTTTTTTCCGAAATTTTTTTTTTTTTGGGAAAGTTTTTTAAAAAAAAATTTTTTTTTTTTTCCCCCCCACTTTTTTTTTAAAAAAAAAAAACCCCCCCCCCCAAACCCTTTTAAAAAAATTTTTTTGGAAAAAAAAATTTTTTCCCCCGGGGAAAAGGTTTTTTTTTTTAAAAAAAAAAAGGGGGGGGTTTCCCCAAAATTTTTTTTAAAAAATTTTAACCCCCCAAAAAAAAATTTTTTTCCTTTTTTTTTTTTGGGGGGGGGGGTTTTTGGTTTTAAAAAAAAAGGGGGTTTTTTTTCCCCCCCCCAAAAAATTTTTAAAATCCCTTTTTAAAACCCCCCTTTTTAAAAAATTTTTTTTTTTTAAAAAAAATTTTTGGGGGGGGTTTTTAAAGAAAAAAAAAATTTTTTTTTTTTTTTTTTTTTTTTTTTTAAAAAAACCCCCCCCCCCCGGGGGGGCCCAAAATTTTTTTTTCCCCCCCCCCGGGGGGGGGTTTTTCCCCCCAAAAAAGAAATTTTCAGCCCAAACCCCCGGCGTTTCCCAAATTTGGGTTAAAAAGGAAAATTTTCCAAAATTTTCCCCCCTTTTTTTTCCCCCCCCAAAAAATTTTTTTGGTTTTTTTTAATTTTTAAACCCAAGCCTTTAAAATTTTTTAAAAAAAAAAAAAATTTAAAAAAAAAAAACCCCCCAAAAAAAAAAAAAAATTTTTTTTTTTTCAAGGAAAAGGTTTTTTCCCGGAAAAATTTTTTTTAAAAATTTTTTTTTTAAACCCCTTAAAACGAAATTTTTAAAAATTTTTTTAAAAAAAAAAATTTTTTAAAAACCCCATTAAAAGGACCCCTTTTTTTTTTGGGGGTTTTCCTTTTTTTCAATTTTTTTGGGGGATTTTTCCCTTTGGGTTTTTTTTTTTTTTTTTAAAAGGGGGAAAAAAACCCCCCCCAAAACCAAAAAAAAAAAAATTTAAATTTTTAAAAACCCCGGGGGGGTTTTTTTTGGGGGGGTTTTTTAAAAAGGGGTTTTGGGGTTTTTTTTTTTTTTTTTCAAAATTTTTTCCCCCAAAACCCCTTTTTTTCCCCTTTTCCCGGTTTTTAAAAAAATTTTTGGGGGGGAAAAAAAAAAAAACCCAAAAAAAAAATTAAAACCCCCCCCTTTAAAAAAAATTTTAAAACCAAAACTTTTTTTGGGGCCCCCAAAAAAAACTTTTTTTGGAAAAAGGGGGGGAAAAAAAAAATTAAAAAAAAAAAGGGGGAAAAAAAAAATTTTTTTTTTTTTTGGGGAAAATTTTTTGGGGAAAAAAATTTTTTTAAAAATTTTTTTTTTTAAAAAAATTTTTTTTCCCCGGCCCCCCAAAAAACCCCCAAAAAAAAAAAATTGGGGGGTTTTTTTTTTTTTAAAAAAAAAAAAAAAAAAATTTTTCCCCGGTTTGAAAACCCCCCAAATTTGTTTTTAAAAAAAAAAATTTTTTTTTTTAAAAAAAACAAAAAAAGGGGAAAAAGTTTTTCTTTTTTGGGGGGGGTTGGGGGGTTTTTAAAACCCAAAAATTTTTAAAAAGGGGTTTTTTTATGGGGCCGCCAAAATTTTTTAAAAAAAAAACCCCAAAAAAAAAAAAATTTTTGAAAAAAAATTTTTAAAAAAAATTTTTTTAAAAAAAGGGGGGGAAAAAGGGGGGGGGAAAAAGGTTTTTGGGTTTTTTTTAAAAAAAAAAAATTTTTTTAAAAAAAAAAAGGGGAAAAACCCCAAAAACCCCCCAAAAAAAAAAAAAAAAAAAATTTTTTAAAAAAAAACTTAAAAATTTAAAAAATTTTTTAAAAAAAAGGGGGGTTTAAAAATTTTTTTTCCCCCCCCAAAAGGGTTTTTCCCCCCCCAAAAAATTTTTTTTTTTAAAAAAAAAAAAAAAAAAAAATTTTTTTTTTGACCTTTTTTTTTGGAAAAAATTTTGAAAAATTAAAAGGTTTTTAAAAAAAAAAATGGGGGAAAAATTTTTTAAAAAAAAAAAAAAAAACCCTGGGGAAAAAAAAAAAAAATTTAAAAAACCCTTTGATTTTTTGGGAAAAAAAAAAAAAAAAAAAAAAAAATTTTAAAAAAAAATTTTTTTTTCCCCAAAAAAAAAAATTTAAAACCCCCCCCTTTTTTTAAAAAATTTAAAACCCCATTAAACCAAAATGGGCCGGTTTGGGGGGGAAAAAAAAAAACCCAAAAAAATTTTTTTTTTTAAAAAAAAACCCCAAAAAAAAAAAGTTTTAAAAAAAAAAAAAAATTTTTGTTTTTGGGGGGTTTTTTTTTTTAAAAAAAAAAGGGGGAAAAATTTTTTTTTAAAAAAAAAAATTTCCCAACCCCAAAAAAATTAAAAAAAAATTTTGGGAAAAAAAAAATTTTTGGGGAAAAAAAAAAAAAGAAAAAAAAAAAAAATTTTTTTAAAAAAAAAAAAAAAAAAAATTTTAATTACGGGAAAGGGGGGGGGAATGGGTTAAAAAAAAAAATGGTTTTTTTAAAAAAAAAAAAAGGGGGGGAAAAAACCCCCCAAAAAAAAAAATTTTAAAAAAAAACCAAAAACCCCCCTTTTTTTTTGGGGGGAAAAAAAAACCCCTTTTAAAATTTTTTTAAAAAAGGAAAAAAAATTTTTTTAAAAAAAGGGTAAAGGAAAATTTTTAAAAAAAAAAAGGGGGTTTTTTTTTTTTTAAAAAAATTTAAAAAAAAATTTTTTTTTTTTAAACCCTTTTTCCCCCCTTTAAAAATTTTTTTTTAAAAAAAAAAAAATTTTTAATTGAAAAAATTTTTCATTTAAAAAAAAAAAAAATTTTTAAAAAAATAAAAAATTTTTTTAAAAAAAAAAAAAAGGAAAAAAACAAATTAAAAAATTTTTTTAAAAAAAAAAAATTTTTTTTTTTTTTTTTGTGGGAAAAACCCCTTTTTTAAAAAAATTTTTTTTAAAAAAATTTTTAAAAGGGGGGGGAAAAAAAATTTTTTTTTTAAAATTTTTTTTAAAATTTTTAATTTTTTTGGGCCCCTTTTTTTTTTTCCCCCCCCGGGGGTTTTTTCCCCCCCTTTTTTTTTTTTTTTAAAAAAAGGGGTTTTAAAAAAAAATTTTCCTTTTTCCCTTTTTTAAAAAAATTTTTTTTTTTTTTTTAAAAAAAATTTTTTTTTTGGTTTTCCTTTAAATTTTTTTTAAATTTTTAAAAAACAAAAAAAGAAAGGGGGCCCCTTTTTGGAAAAAATTTGGGGGGGGAAAAAACCCCCCCGGGGGGGGAAAAAAAAAAAAAAAAAAAAATTTTTTTTTTTTTAAAAATTTTAAAAATTTTTGTAAAATTTTTGGGGGAAAAATTTTTTTTTTTGGGGGGGCCTTTTTTGGGGGTTTTAAATTTTGGGGGGTTTTTTTTTTTTTTTTAATTTTTTTGGGGGAAAATTTTTTTGGGTGGTTTTTTTTCCTTGGGTTTTTTTTGGGGGGGGGGGGCCCCCGGGGGGGGGGGGGGTTTTGGGGGGGGGGGGGAAAGGGGGGGGCCCCTTTTTGGGGGGGGGGGGGGGGGTTTTTTTAAAAAAAATTTTTTTAAATTTTTTTTTTTTTTTTTTAAAGGTTTTTTTTTTTCCCCCCATTTTTAAAAATTTTTTTTTTTTTTTTAAAAAAAAATTTTTAAAAAAATTTTTTTTAAAAATTTTTAAAAAAATTAAAAAGGGGGGGAAAAAAAAAATTTTTTTCCCCAAAAAAAAGGGCCCCCCCCTTTTTTTTGGGGGTTTTTTTTGGTTAAAAGGGGCGGGGAAAAAAAAAATTTTTTAAAAAACCCTTTTTTTTTTTAAATTTTAAAAATTTTTGGGTTTTTTTCCCCTTTTCCCTTTTTTTTCTTAAAAATTTCCCAAAAAAACCCCCCCCAAAAAAAAAAAAATTTTTAAAAATTTTTTTTTTTTTTGGAAAAAAAATTTTTTTTAAAAAATTTAAAATTCCCCCCGGGGGGTTTTCAACCGGGAAAAAAAAAAGGGGAAAAAAATTTTTTTTAAAAAAACCCCCCCCCGGGGGAAAATTTTAAAAAAAAAAAAAAAACCCCTTTTTTTTTGGGTTTTTTTTCCCCCCCAAAAAAAATTTTTTAAAAATTTTAAAAATTTCCCCCCCCAAAAACCAATTTTTTTTCCCCCCCAAAATTTTTTAAAAAAAAAACCCCCCTTTTTTTAAAAAAAGGAAAAAAGGGGAAAAACCCTTTTTTTTAAAAATTTTTTTTAAAAAAAAAAACCTTTTAAAAAGGGGAAAAAATTTTTTTTAAAATTGGGGGTTTAAAAAATTTTTTTTAAAAAAATTTTTTTTTTAAAATAAAAAAGGAAAAATTTTTTAAAAAAAAAAAAAAAAAAAAAATTCCCTGAAATTTTAAAATTTTAAAAGGGGGAAAATTTTTTAAAAAAAAAAAAAAGAAATTTTTCCCAAAAATTTAAAAAAATTTTTAAAAAAAAAAGGGGGCCCAAAAACCCCCTTTTTTTAAAAAAAATTTTTTTTGGGTTTTTTTAAAAAAACCCCCGGGGGAAGGGTTAAAATTTTTTTTTTTTGGGGGGGGTTTTTTTTTTTTAAAAAAAATTTTTTTTAAAAAAAAAAAAACCCTTTTTTAAAAAATTTTTTTTGGGGGGGCCCTTTTTTTTTTTTTAAATTTTTTTTCCCCAAAAAAAAAAAAAAAATTGGGGGGTTTTTTTTAAATTTTTTTTTTTTGGGGGTTTAAAAAAAATTTTCCAAAAAAAAAAAATTAAAAAAAACCCGGGTTTTTTTTTTTTAAAAATTTTTTTTCCCCTTTTTTTAAAAAATTTTTTTTTAAATTAAATAAAAATTTTAATGTTTTGGGGGTTTTCCGGGGAAAAAAAAATTTTTTTTTTTTTTTTTTTTTTTAAAAGAAAATTTTTTTTTTGGGGGGCCCCCCCTTTTTTTTTTGGTTTAAACCCCGGGTTTTTTTGGGTTGCCCGGGGGGTTTTTTTTTTTGGGGAAAGGGGTTTTTAAAAATTTTAAAAAAAAAATTTTTGGATTTGGTTTAAAAAAAATTTTTTTTTTTGGGGGTTTCCCAAAATTTTTTTCCCCCGGGGGTTTTTTAAAAACCCCCCGGGGGTTTTTAAAAATTCGGTTTTTAAAAAGGGAAAAAACCTTTTGGTTTGGGAAAAAAAAGGGCCCTTTTTTAAAGTTTTAACCCCCTTTTTTTCCCCCCCCTTTTTTGGAAATTTTCCCAAAAATTTTTTAAAAAGACCCCTTAAATTTTTTTCCCCAACCTTAAATTTTGGGGGAAAAAGGGGCCCCGGGGTTTTTTGGAAAAAAAAGGGGGGGCCCCCCTTTTTTTTTTTTTTTTTTTTTTTAAAAAAAATTTTTTTTGGGGGGGGTTTTTTTTTTTTGGGTTTTAAATTTTTAAAAATTTTCCCCCCCTTTTTGGGGGGGGAATTTTTAAAACCCCTTTGGGTTTTTCCCCTTTCCCCTTTTTTTAAAAAAAATTCCCTTTTTTTAAATTTTTTATTTGGGGTTTTTTCCCAAAACCCCCTTTTTTTAAATTTTTAAAAAAAAAATTTTTTTTAAAAAATTTTTTTAAAAAATTGTAAATTTTTTTAAAACCCTTTTTGTTTTGGGAAAAAAGGGGGGAAAAAAAATTTTTTTTTCCCCCCTTTTTTTTTTGGGGTTTTTTGGGGGGGGGGTTTTTTTTGCCCTTTTTTTTAAATTTTTTTTTTAAAAAAAAAATTTTTTTAAAATTTTTTAAAATTTTTTGGGTTGGGTTTTTTTTTTATTTTAAAAAAAATTTTTAAAAGGTTTCCTTTTTGGGGTTTTTTTTTGGGGGGGGTTTTTTTTGGGGCCCCTTAACCCTTTTTTTTTAAAAAAAAAAAAAAAAAGGGGGGTTTTTTTTTTTGGGGGGGGGGGTTTTTTTAAAAGGGGGGGGAAATTTTTTAAAATTTAAAAGGGAAAAAATTTTTTTTTTGGTTTTTTTTTTTAAATTTTTTTTTTTTTTTTTTTTAAAAATTTTTTTTTTAAAAAACCCCTTTTTAAACCCTTTTGGGGGTTTTTAAAAAAAAAAGGTTTTTTTTTTAAAATTTTTAAAATTTTTTTTTTTTCCCCAAATTTTGGGTTTAAAAAAAAAAAGAAATTTTGGGGTTTTTTTTTTTTTTTTTTTTTTTTTTTAAAAAAAAAAAGGGAAAAAAACCCCCGGTTTTTTTTCCCCCCCCCCTAAATTTTTAAAATTTTAAAAAAAAAAATTTGAAAAAAGAAAAAAAGGGGGGGGTTTAACCTTTGGGGGCCCCTTTTTTTTTTAAAAAAAAAAAAAAAATTTTAAACCCAAAACCGTAACCCTTTTTCCCCCCCCCAAAAAAAGTAATTTCTTTTTAGGGGGGGTTTTTTAAAAAAAGGGGGAAACCCCCCCTTTTTTTTTTTTGGGGTTTTTAAAACCCCAAAAAAAAATTTTTTTTTTTTTGGAAATTTAAGGGGTTTTTTTTTTTAAGGTTTTTTGGTTTTTAAAATTTTTAAATTTTGGGCCCCCAAAAAAAAAGGGGGAAAAAAACCCCTTTTTTTTTTTTTAAAAAAAACCCCAAAAAAAATTTAAAAAATTTTTTCCCCCCGGGGAAAAAAAAATTTTGGGGGGGTTTTAAAAAAAAAAAGGGGAAAAAAAACCCTAAAAAAATTAAAACCCCAAAAAGGGGGGTTTGGCCCCCTTTTTTTTTGGTTTTTTTTTTAAAATTTTTTTTAAAAAAGGGCCCCTTTTGGGGGGGGGGAAAAAAATTTTAAAAAAAAAAAAAAAGAAAAACCCCCCCCCCCAAAAAAAATTTTTAAAAAAAACCCAAAAAAAAACCCAAAACCCCCCTTTTTTTTTAACCCCTTTTTAAAAAAAAAAAAAAAATTTTTTGGCCCGGGGAAATTTAAAGGGTTTTTTAAAACCGGGGATGGAAAATTTTAAAAAAATTTTTTTTTCCCCCCAAAAAAATTTTTTTTTTTGGGCAAAAATTAAAAAGGGGGGAAAATTTTTTTAAAAAAAAAAAAAATTTTTTTTTTTTTAAAAAAATTTGGGGGTTTTTTAAAAAAAAGGGGTTGAATTTTAAAAAAAAAAGGGGTTTAAAAAAAAAAACATTTTGGGGGAAAAATTTTGGAAAAGGGGTTTTTTTATTTTTTTTGGGTTTTTTTAAAAAATTTGGGGGGAAAAAGGGGGGGAAAAAAAAAATTTTCCAAAATAAAAGGGAAAGGGGGGGAAAAAAAAAACCCCCCTTTTTTAAAAAAAAAAGGGAAACCCCCCCCCCGGGCCCCCCCTTTAAAAAAAATAAAAAAAAACCCCAAAAAAAAAAAAAAAAATTTTTTTTAAAAAAAAAAAAACCCCCCCCGGGGTTTTAAAAAAAACCCCCCCCTTTTTTTTTTTAAAGGGGGAAAAAAAATTTAAAAAAAATTTTTTTGGAAAAAAAAAAAAGGGAAAAAAATTGGGCCCCCCCCCCAAAAAAAAAAAGGGGGGGAAAAAAAAACAAAAAAAAAAAAAAAAAAAAGGGGTTTTTGGGGGAAAAAAAGGGGGGGGGGAAAAAAGGGGCCCCCAAAAAATTTGGGGAAAAAACCCCGGGGGGGGGTTTTTTTTTAAAATTTTTTAAAAAAAAGGGAAAACCAAAGGGCAAAAAATTGGGTTTTTTTCCCCCGGGGGTGGGAAAAGGGGGGTTTTTTTTTCCCCAAAAACCAAAAAAAAAAAAAATTTTGGGGAAAAAAAAATTTTTTTGGGGGTTTGGCCCCCTTTTTTTTTGGGGGGGGAAAAACTGGGGTTTTTTTTTTTTTTGGGGGGGGGGGAAAAAAAATTTTTTAAAAAAATTTTTTTTTAAAAAAAAAGAAAAGGGTTTTTTTAAAAAAATTAAAATTTTTTTTTTTTTAAAAAAAAAAGGGGGGGGGGAAAAATTTTTTGGGGGGTTTTTTTGGTTTTAAAAAAAAACCCAAATTTGGGTTTTTTTTTAAAAGTTTTTTTTTTATTGGGGGGGGTTTTTTTTTTTTTCCCCCAAAACCCCTTTTTTTAAAAAATTTTTTTATTTAAAAGGAAAAAAAAAATTTTTTTTTAAAAAAAGGGTTTGGGGGTTTTTTTTTTTAAATTTTTTGGGCCCCCAAAAAATTTTTTTTTTTTTAAAAAAAATTTTTAAAAATTTTTTTAAAAAAAAAAAATTTTTTTTTTTTTTTTTTCCAAAAGGGGAAAAAAAAAAACCCAAAAAAAGGGTTTTTTTTTTTCCCTTTTAACCCTTTTTTTAAAAAAAGGGGGGGGGGGGGTTTTTTTTTGGGGGGCAATTTTCCCCAAAAAATGTTTAAAAGGGGAAAAAAAAAAAAAGGGGGCCCAAAAAAAAAAAAAAACCTTTAAAAATTTAAAAACCCCCTTTTCCTTTTTTTTGGGGGGGTTTTTTTTTGGGGGGTTTTTGGGGTTTTTTTGTTTTTTTTTTTTTGTTTTTGGGTTTGGGGGGGGGTTAAAAATTTTTTTTTTTTTTTTTTAAAAAAAAAGGTTTTTTTAAAAAAAAGGGCCCCCCCCATTTTCCCCCCAAAACCCCTTTTTTTTTTTTTTTCCCCCCCCCCCCCCCCCAAAAAAAATTTTGGTTTTTTTTTTTTTGGTTTGGAGGTTTTTTTTTTTTTTTTAAAAATTTCGGGGTTTTTTAACTTTTTCCCAAAAAATTTTATTGGGGGTTTTTTTTTTTTTTAAAAAAATTTTTTTTAAAAAAAACCCCCAAAAAAATTTTTTGGGAAAATTTTTTTAAAAAAAAGGGGGGGGGGTTTTTAAAATTTTTTTAAACCCTTTTTAATTTTAAAAACCCCGGGGAAAAAAAAAAATTTTAAAAAAACTTTCCCCCCAAAAATTTTAAAAGGGTTTTAAAAAAAAAGGGAAAAAAAAAAAAACCCCAAAAAAAGTTTTAAAAACCCCCCCAAAAAAAAACCCTTCCCTTTTTTAAGGGGGAAAAAAAGGGGTTTTTTTCCCGGTTTAAGGGGGTTTTTAAAAAAAAAAAAAAGGGGGGTTTTTACAAATTTTTTTTTTGGGGGTGGGGTTTAAAAAAAAAAAGGCCCCAAAGTTTAAACGGTTTTTGGGGGGGAAATTTTAAAAAAAAAAAAAAAAAAAAAAAATTTTCCCCGGGGGGGAAAAAAAGGGGGGGAAAAAAAAAAATTAAAATTTAAACCCCTTTTTTAAAATTTAAAAAAAAATGTTAAAAAAAAAGTTTAAAAAAAAAGGGGGTTTTTTTTTAAAAATTTTTAAAAAAAAATTTTCCGGGTTTTGGGGGAAAAAAAATTTTTAAAAAAAAAAAGGGGTTTTGGGGAAAAATAACCCCAAAAAAAGGGAAAAAAAAGGGTTTTTTTTTTAAATTCCCAAAGGGGGGGGGGAAAAAAAAAACCCCCCAAAAAAAAGGGGGGGGGTTTAAAGGAAATTTAAACCTTTTAAAAAGGGGAAAAAAATTTTTTTTTAAAAAAATTTTTTTACCGGGAAAAAAAAAAGGGGGGGCCCCGGGGGTTTTTTTTAAAAGGGAAAAAAGGGGGGGAGAAAAAGGGTTTTTAAAAAGAACCCCCAAAAAATGGGGGGGTTTAAAAATTGGGGGGGGAAAAAAAAGGGGGGGTTTTTTAAAAAATTTTTTTAAAAACCGTTTGGGGGGGGGGGGGGCCGTCCCTTTAAAAAAGGGGTTTTTTGGGTGAAAAAATTTAAAAAGGGGGGGGGGCCTTTTTTAAAGGGGGGGGGAAAAAGGGAAAATTTTTAAAAAAAAGGGGGGGGGGAAAAAAAAGGGGAACTTCCTTGGAAAAAATTTTTTTTAAATTTTGGGGGGGGAAATTGGGAAAAAAAAAAGGGGGTTAATTTTTGGGGAAAAATTTTAAAAATTTTTTTAAGGGGGGGGTTTTTTAAAAAAAAGGGGGGGGGTTTTTTTTAAAGGGGGGGGGGGGTTTTTTTTAAAAAAAAAAAATAAAAGGGGGAAAGGGTTTTTTAAACCCAAAGGGGGGGGAAAAGGGTTTTTAAGGGGGGTTTTTAAAATTTTTTGAAAGGGGGGGGGGGGAAAAAAATTTTTTTGGGGAAAGGAAAAAAAAATTTTTTTTTAAAAAATTTGGGGAAAAAAAAATTTTAAAAATTTTTTGGGGGGGGGGGGGTTTTTTTTTTTAAAAAATTCCCTTTTAAAAAGGGGGGGGGGGGGGGGGGGGTTTTTTAAAAAAAAGGGTTTTTTAAAATTTTTGGGGGGGGGGTTTTAAAAAAGGGGGGGGTTTTAAAAAAAAAAAAAATTTTTTTTTTTTGGGGGGAAAAAAAAAAAAAAGGGGGGGTTTTGGGGGAAAAAAGGGGGGGGGGAAAAAAAAAAAGGGAAAAGGGGGGCCCCCGGGAAAAAGGGGGGGGGGGGGGGGTTTTTTTTTTTGGGGGGGGGGGGGGGGGCCCGGGGGGTTTTTTTAAGGGGTTTTTGGGAAATTTTTTTTTTTTTTCCCGGGGAAAAAAATTTAAAAAAATTTTTTTTTAAAAAGGGGGTTTTTTTAAAAAAGGGGGGGGTTTTTTTTTTTTTGGAAAATTTTTAAAAAAAAATTTTGGGTTTTTTTTTTAAAAGGTTTTTTAAAAAATTTTTAAAAAAAGGGGGGGGGAAAAAAAAAGGGGGGGAAAAAATTTTTTTTTTTTTGGGTTTAAAAAAAAAAAATTTTGGGCTAAAAAGGGTTTTTTTCCCCCCCAAAAAAAAAATTTTAAAAATTTAAGGGGGGTTTTTTCCAAATTTGGCCCGGGGGGGGGGCCCCCCCTTTTTTTTCCCCAAAAAAATTCGGTTTCGGCCCCAAAATTTTAACCTTAAACCTTTTGGGGAAAATTTTTTTAAAAAAAAACCCCAAAAATTTTAAAAAAGGAAAAAAAATTTTTTTTTTTTTCCCCAAAAAAAAAAAAATGGAATTTTTTTTAAAATTTTTTTTTTTTTTTTTTTTCCGGGAAAAAAAAAAAAAAAAATTAAAAAACCCCCCTTTTAAAATTTTTTTTTTTTTTAATTTTTTAAAAAAAATTTTTTTTTTTTGGGGTTTTTTAAAAAATTAAAATTTTTCAAGGGAAAAAAACCCCCCAAACCCCCGGGTTTTTCCCCCCCTTTTTTAAAAAAACCCCTTTTTTTTTCCCCAAAAAAAACCCCAAAAAAAGGGGGGGGGGAAAAAAATTTTTTAAAAAAAAAGGGGGAAAAAAAGGGGCCCCCAAAAAAAAAACCTAAATTTTAACCCAAAAAAAAAACCCCCCCCCCCCCCCCGGGGTTTTTTTTTTTAAAAAAAAAAAACCCCGGGGGGCCCCCTGGGGGGGGTTTGGGAAATTCCCCCCTTTACCAAAACCCCCCCCCCTTTTTTCCCCCCCAAAACCCTTTTTGGGGGGTTTTTTTTTTTAAAAAAAAAAAAATTTTTTTTTAAAAAAAAAATTTTGGGGGGGGGGGTTTTTTTTGGTTTTTGGGGGGCCGGGGGTTTTTTTTTTTTTTTCCCCCCCTTTTTTTTTTTTGGGAAATTTTCTTTTCCCCAAAAAAGGGGGGTTTTTCCCCGGGGGGGGGAAAAAAATTTTTTTTTTCCCCCAAAAAAATTTTCCCCCTTTTTAAAAAAAAAAAAGGGGGAAAAGGGGGGGGAAAAAAAAAAAAAAAAAAAAAATTTTTGGGGGGGTTTAAAAAAAGGGGAAAAAAAAAAAACCCGGGAAAAAATTGGGGAAAAAAAAAAAAAGGGGCCCCCGGGGAAAAAGGAAACCCCCTTTTTAACCTTTTTTAAAAAAAAATTTTTTTCCCCTTTTCCCCCCTTTTTTAAAAAAAAAACTTTAAAATTTTTAAAAAACCATTTAAACCCCCCCCCAAAAAAAAAAGGGGGGCCCCCCCCAAAAAAGGAAAAATTTTTTTTTTTTGGGACCCCAAAAAAATTTTTTTTTTTAAAAAAGGGGAAAATTTTTCCCCCCCCTTTTTTTTAAAAAGGGGGGGGGTTTTTTAAAAACCCCCCCCCCCAAAAAAAAAAAAGGGGAAAAAAAAAGGGGGGTTTTCCCCCCCCCTTTTTAAAAAATTTTGGGGGAAAAAAGGGGGGGGGTTTTTGGGGGGAAAAAAATTTTTTTTTTTTTCCCCCCAAAAAAGTTTTAAAGGGGTTTTTTAATTTCCCTGGGTTTTTCCCCCCCCGGAAATTTTTTCCCTTTTTCCCCCCTTTTAAAGGGTTGGGGAAATTTTTTTAAAAAAAAAATTTTTTGGGGGGGTAAAAAAAATTTTTTTTTTTTTCCCCCAAAAATGGTTTTTTTAAAAAAAAAAATTTAAAATTTAAAAAAAGGGAAAAAAAAAAAAAAATTTTTTTTGAAACCAAAAAATTTTTTTTAAGGGAAAAAAAAAAAATTTTTTTAAAAAAGGGGGAAAAAAAAAAAAATTTTTTTTTCCCCCCCCCGGTTTTTTAAAAAAAAGTTTTTTTTTTAAAAAAATTTAAAATTTCCCCTTTTTTTTTTTTTTTTTTTTAAAAAATTTTTTAAATTTTTCCCCCTTTTTTTTTTTTTTTTTTACGTTTTTTTTCCCCCCTTTTTTGGAAAAAAATGGTTTTTTTCCCAAAAAAAAACCCGGAAAAAAAAAAAAACCCCCCCCTTTTTTTTTTTTTTTTTTTTGGTTTTTTTTTCCCAAAATTTGATTTAAAAACCAAACATAACAACAAGAATTAAGGGAAATATCCTACGGGAAACTTAAATTTTCAATTTTAAATTTTTAATTCCAATAAACCCCTTACAAAAATTTTCCAAAAACTTTAAAACGAATAACTAAAATTTAAATTAAAGATATTTTACGTTTAAATTTTAAACCCCTTAATTAATTTTAAACTACAAAACCAAATTCACGAGGTTGCAAAGTTAAAGATTTAAACAAAAAAATTATAATTTAAACAAAAACCCTATTACCATTACAAAAAACATTTTAAACCCAATTTTAAAAAAAAAGCAATTTAAAACCAAAAACACTTTCCTGGAAATTTTTTCACAAAAATTTTCCAAACCCCAAATAAAAAGTAAAAAAATGGCCCGTTTTTTAAAGGTCCAAACTTTATTAAAACTTTTGTACATTTCCATTACCAAAAGGGGTTTCTTACAAATTTGAAAAAATTAATTCTTAAACTTTCTTTTCAATTAAATTCCCAAAATTTTGGGGGAGGGGAAAAAAAATTCCATCAAAATACCCCAAAAACCTTAAAAAAACTGGATTTAACAAATTTACCTCCAGAAAAAAACAGGAGGAAAAGAAAATTATTTTTTAAACCCCCAAAACCCGGTTGGTCGGATTTAAACTAAGTTTTGCAAACACTATATTTTTGTTTAAAAAGGAATTTTGCTCATTTCCCAAAGGGGCTTTTTTTCATTTTTGGCAAAAATAAACAAAATTTACTAAAAATTTTAAAAAAAAAATTTTCCCCAAACCTCTTCCACCAATAACTTTTTAAAAACAATTTAAGGTCGCCAAAAACAAACACTAAACCCTTTTAAAAAATCAAACCCCTTTCCAAAATTTTAATAAAACAAGGCATAATTTTTAAAATTGTTTAACTTTATTTTTTAAATTTACATTTAAGTTTTACCTTTAAAACACCCATTAAAAGAAAAAATTTTGGAACTTAAATTTTTTCAAAATAAAATTCATTTTATTAAAATTTATATTTATTTTGTTTTGTAGGTTTAAATTTGGGTTTTTTGGGGGTTTCTGGAGTGTGTTGTAGGGTGGTTTGAGTATGTAAATTTTATTAAAATTAAAGGGAATTTTTTTAAGGGTTTAAAATTTTAAGATTTTTATAGGAATTAAATTTTGGGAAATAAATTTTAAAAATTTTTTTTCCCCCTTTTTTCCCCAAAAATTTTTTTTTTTATAAAAAAAAAATTTTTTTTTGCAAAATTTTTTTCCCCACCCTTCCCAAAAAAACCCCCCCCCAAAAACCTTCATACCACAAAAACCCCCCCCCCCAAAAAAAAAAAACAATCATTAAATCCTCCCCCCCCCCATAAAAATCCCCAAAAACCCCCCCCCCAAACCCCCCCTAAACTCAACCCTTTCTTTTCCCCCCCCCAAATTTTTCCCCCCCCCCCAAAAAAAACCCTAACCCCCAAAAAAAAAAAACCCTTTTTTTTTAACCCCCTTCCCTTTTTTCCCCCCCAATTTTTCTTTAAACCCCCCAAAAAAAGGAAATTTAAAAATTTGGAAAATTTTTTTAAAAAAATTTTTTTTAAAAAAATTTTAAAAAAAATTTAAAAATTTTCCCCCGGGGGTTTTTTTAATTTTTAACCGACCCAAAAAATTTTTTTTAAAAATAAAAAAAAAATCCAAAACCCCTTTTTTAAAAAAATTTCCCTTTTTTTGATTTTTCATAATTTTTTATCCAAAATTTTTTTGGGAAGGTTTGTTTTAAATTTTTTTACCCCCCGAAAAAGGGGGGGCCAAACCCCCTTTTAGTTTGGTTTTGGGGGGGCGTGGGTAAAACAAATTCCTTCCGGGGTGTTCCCCGTTTTTGGGGAAAAAGGGGAAAAAAATTTTTTAAAAAAGGGGGTTTTTTCCCGGGCCCCGTTTTTCGGGGTTTTATGTAAATTTGCCCCCGTTTCCTTAAGAAAATTTTTTTCCCCTTGGGTTGGGGGCCCCCCGGGGCCCCATTTTGGGGGGTTTTTTTTGTTGTGTTTTTTATTTTGGGGGTTTTTTTGGGGGGTTTTTTTTAAAAATTTTTTAGGTTTTTTTTTTTTTTTTTTTTGTTTTTTTTTTTCCCCCCCCAACCCCTTTTTTTTGGGGGGTTTTTTTTTTAAAATTTTTAAAAAACCCCCTTTTCCCCCCCCCCCAAAAAAAAAAAAAGGGGGGGGTTTTTTTTTGGGGGGGGGGCCCCCAAAAAGGGAAAAAAATTGGGGGGGAAAACCCCCGGGGCCCAAAAAACCAAAAAGGGGGGGGGGGGGTTAAAAAGGGCCCTTTCCCGGGGTTTTTTTTCTTTTTTTTTTAAAAAATTTTTAATTTCCCTTTTTTTTTTTGGGGGGTTTAAAAAAAAAGGGGGAAAAAATTCCCTTTTTTTAAAAAAAATTAAAAAAACCCTTTTTTCAAATTTTTTTTTAACCCCCCAAACCCTTTTAAAAATTTGGGGAAAAAAAAACCCCGGGGCCCCCTTTTTTTTTTTTAGGGAAAAAAAAACCCCCCGGGGGGTTTTTTTTTTTTTTTAAAAAAAAAATTGGGGGGGCCCAAAACCAAAAAATTTTCCCGGGGGAAATTTTTTTAAAAAACCCGAACCCCCCCAATTTTTTTTGGCCCCAAAAGGGTTTTTTTAAAAAAATTTTAAAAAAAAATTAAAAAAAAGGGGGGGTTAAAAAGGGGGTTTTAAAAAAAACCCCCCCTTTTTGGGGCCCCGGGGGGGCCCCCCAAGGGTTTCCCAAAAAAAGGGGGAAAAAAAGCCCCTTTTTTTTTTTCCCCAACCCAAGGGGCCTTTTAAAAAAAAATTTTTTTCCCCGGAAAAAAAAAAATTTTCCCCCCTTTAAAAAAAATTTTTACCCCCGGGCCTTTTAAAAAAAAATTTTTTTTCCGGGTTTTTTTAAAGGGGGAAAAAAAAAACCTTTTTTCCCCCCCAAAAAGGGGGGGAAAAAAATTTTTTTTTCCCCCCCTTTTTTCCCCCCCTTTAAAAAACACCTTTCCCCCGGGGGGTTTTGGGGCCCCCCCCGTTTTAAAGGGGGCCCCCCAAAATTTTTGGGTTTTTTTGGGGAAAAAAAAAAAAATTTCCCCCAAACCCCCCCAAAAAAAAAAAATTTTTTTTTTTTGGGGGGGGTTTTTTTTTTTTTTTTTTTTAATTTTTTCCCCCTTTTTTCCCCCCCGGGTTCCCCAAAAAAAAAAAATAAAAATTTAAAAGGGGGTTAAAATTTTTTGGGGGGAAAAAAAAAATTTTGCCCCAAAAAAATTAAAAAAAAATTTGGGGCCCCCCAAAAATTAAACCCAAAAAAAAACCCCCCCCCCTTGGCCCCCCTTAAAGGGAAAAAAAAAATTTTTTTTTTGGGGGCCCCCAAAAAAATTTTTTTTTTTTTAAAAAAAAACCCTTTTTGGGGGGTTTTTTTTGGGGGGAAAAGGGGAGGGAAAACCCTTCGGAACCCCCAAAGGGGGAAAGCGTTTGGAAAACCCCAAAAAAAACCCGGGGAAAAATTTTTTCCAAAATTTTGGGGGGGGGGGGCCCCCCCCCCAAAAAACCCCCCCCCCTTTTTTTGGGGAAAAAGGTTTTTTTCCCCCCCCTTTTTTTTTATTAAAGGGTTTTTTCCCCCCTTTTTTTGGGAAAAAAAAAAATTTTTTTTTTTTTTAAAAATTTTTTTGGGGGGGGGGGGCCCCGTTTCCCTTTTGGGCAAATTTTTTTTTTTTTTAAAAAACACCCGGGCCAAGGGGTTTTGGGGCCAAAAATTTTTTTTTTTTTTAAAAATTTTTTTTTTTTTTTTTTAAAAAAAAAATTTTTTTTTAAAAAAAATCCGGGGGTTTTTTTTTTCCCCCCGGGGGGGAAAAATTTTTTTTTTTTTTGGGAAAAAGGTTTCCCTTTTTTTTTTGGGAAAAAAAAATTTTTAATTTTTTTTTTTGGGGGGCCCTTTTTTTTAATTTTGAAAATTTTTTTTTAAAAAAGGGGGTTCCCCGGGGGGGGCCCCCGGGGGTTTTTTTTTTTTCCAAAAAGTTTTTTTATCCCCTTAAAAAATTTTTTAAAAAAATTTTTTTTTTTTTTTTTAAAAAAGGGGGGGAAAAAAAGGGTTTTTTTTTTTAAAAAAGGGGGGGTTTTTGGAAAGGGTTTTTTTTCCCCCCCCCCCCAAAAAAAAAAAAACCGCCCTTTTTTAAAAAAAAATTTTTTTTTTTTTTTTAAAAAATTTTTTGGGGGAAAAATTTTTAAAAAAAGGGGAAAAGGGGGGGGCTTGGGGAAAAAAAAAAATTTTTTTAAAAACCCCCCCAAAAATTTTTTTTTTTTTGGGGGGGGGTGAAAAATTTTAAAGGGGGGAATTTTTTAAAAAAATTTTTTTCCCCCCCCCAAAGGGGGAAAAAAAAAGGGGGGGGGGTTAAAAAAAAAAAGGGGGGCAAAAAAAAACCCCGGGGAAAAAAACCCTTTTTTCCCCCCCCCAAAAAAAGGGGTTTTCCCAAACCCCCCAAAAAAAAAAAAAAAGGAAAAACCCCCCCCCCCCAAAAAATTTTTAAAAAAAAAATTTTTTTTTTTTTCCCCCCCCCCTTTGGTTTAAAAATTTTTCCCCTTTTAAGAAAAAACCCCCTTTTTTAAAAGGGGGAAAAAAAAAAAGGGGGGGGGGTTTTTTTGGAAATAAATTGGGCCCCCCATTGGGCCCCAAAAGGGGAAAAAAAAACCCCCCCCCTTTCCTTTTTAAAAAACCCCAAAAAAAAAAAAAGGGCCCCCGGTTTTGGGCCCCCAAACCCCCTTTTTTTTTCCCTTTTAAAAAAGGTTTTTTTAAAAAAAAAAAAAACCCCAAAAAAAAAAAAAGGGAAATTTTTTTTTTTCCCCCCCCCCCGGGGGGGGTTAAAAATTTTTTGGGGGGGGGAAAGGGGGGGGGGGGGGGGTTTATTAAATTTTTTAAAAACCCCTTTAAGGGGGCCCCAAAAAAAAAAAGGAAGGGAAAAAAAAACCCCCATTTAAAAGGGAAAGGGGGGGGGTTTTTTTTAAACAAAAAAAGGGGGGTTTTTTCCCAAAATTTTTTAAATTCCCCCCCTAAACCCCCAAAAAAAAAAAATTTTTTTTTTTTTTTTTTTAAAAAACGGGTTTTTGGTTTAAAAAAAAAAAAGGGAAAAAGGGGGTTAAAAAAAAATTTGGTTTAACCAAAAACCCCAACAAAAAGGGGAAACCCCCCCAAAAAAAAAAAGGTTTTCCCGTTTTTGGGAAAAGGGGAAAAAGGGGGATGGGAAAATTTGCCCAAAAACCCCCCAAAAAAGGGTTTTTAGGGGGGGGGAAAAAAAAAAGGGGCCCCCTTTCCCGGGGAAGGGCTGAAAAAACCCCCCCAAAAAATTAAAAAATTTCCCCCCAAAAAAAAAAAAAAAAAAAAAAATTTTAAAAAAAAAAAAACCCTTTTAAAAATTTAAAACCCCCCCCCTTTTCCCCAAATTTTAAACCCAAACCCCCCAGAAAATTTTTAAAAAATTTTTTTTTTTAAAAAAAATTTTTTTTTTAAAAAAAATTTAAAAGGAAAAAAAATTTTTTTTTTTTTTGGGAAAAAATTTTTTTTGGGTTTTTTTTTCAAAGGTTTTTTTTTTTTGCCAAAAAAAAAAACCCAAAAACCCAAAACCCAAAACCCCAAAAAAATTTTTTTTTGGGGGAAAAATTTTAAAAAAAAACCCCCCCAAAAAAAAAATTTTTTCCCCCCCGCGGGCCCCCCCCCCTTTTTTTTACCCTTTCCCCCTTCCCAAATTTTTTTTAAAAAAAAAATTTTTTTGGGGGGGCCCCCCCCCCAAAAAATTTTAAAAACCCCCCCTTTAAACGGAAAAAACCCCCCCAAAAAAAAAAAAAAAAACGAAAAAAACCCCCCCCCCCTTTTTTTGGGGCCCCTTTTTCCCCCTTTTTTTTTTTTTAAAAAGAACCCCCTTTTTCCCCAAAATTTCCCCCCGGGCCCCCCTTTCCCCCCGGGGGGGGGAAAAAAAACCAAAAAGTTAAATTTAAAAATTTAAAAAATTTTCCCCCCCCCCCCCAAAAATTTTCCCCCCCGCCCAAACCCCCCTTTTTAAAAAAGAAAAAATGGGCCCCCTTTTCCCCCCCCCAAAAAAAAATTTCCCCTTAAAAAAATTTTCCCCCCAAAAAAAAATTTTCCCCTTTCCCCGGAAACCCCGGGTTTCCCTTTAAAAAAAATTTTTTTTTTTTATTTTTAAAAAATTTTTCCCCGGGGGTTTTTAAAAAAACCCCCCAAAAAAAAAAAACCCGAACCCCCCCCCCCTTTTCCCCCCTTTTTAAAACCCCCCCCCTTTTTCCCCCCAAAAAAAAAAACCCCCCCCCCTTTTTTTCCCCAAATTTTTTTTTTCCTTTTAAAGGGAACCCCCCCCATTAAAACCCCTTTTCCCCCCAAAAAAACCCCCCTTTTTTTTTAAACCCCCCTTTTTTTTTAAATTTACCCAAAACCCCCCTTTTTTTTTTTTTTTTTTTTTGGAAACCCCCCCTTTTTTTTTAAAAAAAATTTCCCTTTTGGGGGAAACCCCCCCCTTTTCCCCCAAACCCCCCCCTTTTTAAATTTAACCCCCCCTTTAATTTTTTTTTCCCCCCCCCCCCCCCCCCCCCCCATTTCCCCCGGGGCCCCCCCTTTTTTTTTGCACCCCTTTTTTTTTTTTTTTTTTTAAAAAACCCCCCTTTTTGGGGGCCCCCCCCTTTTTTTTTTCCCCCCCCCAAAAAAAATTTTCCCCCCCCCCAAAAATTTTTTTTTTTCAGGGGGGAAAAAAAAACCCCCCAAACCCCTTTTTCCCCCTTAAAAAACCCCCGGGAAATTTTTTGGGGCCCCCCCCCTTTTTTTTAAAAAAAGGGGGGGGGAACCTTTTTTTTTTTTTTTGGGGGGCCTTTAAAAACCCAAAACCCCCCTTTTTTTTAAAATTTTTTTTTCCCCGGAAAAGGGTTTTTTTTTTTTGGGGTTAATTTTCTTATACCCCCCTTTTTTTTAAAGGGGGGAAAAAAAACCCCCCAAAAAAAAAAAAACCCCCCCCCTTTTTTTTTTAAAAAAAAAAAATTTTTTTTTTTTCAAACCCCCTTTTTTTTTTTTAAAATTTTTAACCCAAAAAAAAAATTTTTTTTTGGAAATTTTTTTTTTAAAAAGGGCCCCCTTTTAAAAAATTTAAACCCCCTTTTAAAAATTTTTTAAAATTTAAATTTTAAAAAACCCCCTTTTTAAAAAAGGGGGGAAAAAAAAATAAAGGCCCGGAAAGGGGGCCCCCGGGGGGTTTTTTTTTAAAAAAAACTTTTTGGGGGTTTTTTTTTTTTTAAAAAAATTTTTTGGGGGGGGAAAATTTTTTGGGGGAAAAATTTTTTTTTTAAAAACCCCAAAAAATTTTTCCCCCCAAAAAAAAAATTTTTTAAAAAGGAAACCCCCCCAAAAAAAAAAAATTTTCCCCCGGGGGGGGTTTTTTTCTTGAAAAAAGGAAAACCCCAAAAAAAAACCCCAAACCCCCAAAAAAAAATTTTTTTTCCAAAGGAAAAAAAAAAAGGGGGGAAATTTTTAAAAAAAAATTTTTTTTCCTTTTAAATTTTCCCCTTTTTTTAAAAATTTTTTTAAAAAACCCCAAACCCCCCCAAGGGGGGGGGTTTTTTTTAAAAAAAGGGGGGGTTTTTTTTAAAAAAAAAAAGGGGAAAAAACCCCCCCCCAAAAACCCCAAAAAAACCCCAAAAAAACCCCCCCCCCAAAAAAAAAAGGGGGGAAAAAACCCTAAAAAAAAAAACCCCCCCCAAAAAAAAAAAAAAAAGGTAAAAAAAAGGGAAAAAAAAAAATTTTTTTTTTTTTTTAAAACCCTTTAAAAATTTTTTTTTAAAAAACTTTTTTGGGGAAAAAAAAAACAAGAAACCCCCCTTTTAAAAAAAAAAAAAAAGGGGGGGGGAAAAAACAAAAATTTTTTAAAAAATTTTTTTTGGGGGAAAAAAAAGGGGAAAAAATTTTTTTTTTTTAAAAGGAAAAAAATTTTTTAAAAATTTTTTAAAAAAAAAAAAAAAAAAAAATTAAAAAAGGGGAAAAAAAAAAAAAAATTTTTTTTTTTTCAAAAAAAATTTAATTTAAA
>JAMYXO010001079.1:27500-33638 GCA_033310375.1 Conus canariensis
ACGTCTTTAATAAGGGGGGGGGGGGATTTTCCGGGGAAATTGAGAGGGGGCTGTCCTTTTTAAAAAAAAGGGGGGGTTTTTTAAAAAGAGGTGGGAAGGGGTTTTGGGGAAAAAAGGGGGGCTTCTTTGGGAAAAGAGGGGCTGTCCATAAAGGAAGGGGGGGGCCCTAAAAAAACTGTCCGGGGGAAAAAAAGGGGGGGGGTTAGTGGGAAATGGAAAGGGGAGGGGTTTGGTGGAAAAAAAGGGGGGGTTGGGAAAAAAAAGGGGGGGCTTAGTTTTTAAAGGGGGGGGGGGCGGGTTTTAAAGGGGGGGGGGGTGTCCTGGAAAAAGGGGGGGGCCAAAAAATTTTTGGGCTTAAAAATTTGTGATTAAATCAAAAAGTGTTTAAAATTATTTGGGAAAAAAGTGTGTTTTTGAATAATCAATGGGTTTTTAAAAATTTTGGAAAAAACCCTTTTAAAAAGAAAAGGAAAAAGATTTTTTGAGGGGAGGGGAAAACCGGTGAAATTTTGTTTTAGGAAACAAAATTTTTATGATAAAAAAAAGGGGGGAAGGGGGGGCAGGGGAAAAATTTTAAATTCTAAAAAGTGGTTTCCTTGGAAAAAGGTTTTTGGAGTTTGTCCAACGGGTTTACTCCTAAAAAAAAATTGGGTTTACGGGCAACCCGCTTTTTTAATATATATTTGACTTTTAAACCTGATATTTAAACTGGTTTTATAATTTTTAAAAAAGCTTATTTTAAAATTTTTTTTATTATGAAATTTATTTTAAAATTTTTTTCCTTTTTCCCTTTTTACTTGGCTTGAAATTTTTTTTCTTTCGTGAAAATTCCTCCCAAGAGAAGTTTTTTTACAAAGGATTTGACTTCTCAACCCCTTCAAAATTATTATTTGGGGGGGGGGTTTTTTTTCCCAAAGTTTTTTTTCCAAAACCCTTTCAATGGCACCAACTCCCAAAGTCCCAGTTAAAGTCTGTCCCCCTGCTTGGTCTGGGGGCCTAGAGGTGGGTATAGTGCAAAATGTAAAACCCTATCCTTGCCATTTTAACCATATACGGCTTTTTTGTCGCAGTGCAAAGGCTAGACTTTTCCCCTTATGAAAAAATTGGAGGCCCTACCCACTGGTTGTGAGTAGTTTTCAGTAGCCCCCTTGAGCCGACCTGGTTTCCCCTAAAACCAAAAAATTTTTGCAGAAACCGCCTTCTTCAAGCCCTTAGTGTATACGGGGGGGGGGTTTTTGTTTGGGTTTCCCGCTCATCAGAAAAACATTTTTTAAAGGGGAAGTACCTCCGCGGAGCCTCGCCTGAAATGCACGGCATCTCTGCATCACTAACCCCCCACCCCCCCCCCCCACCCACTCCACCCCCCCCCGATTTATGATAAAAAGCCTTTTCCCCCAAAAAAAATTCCCCATTTGAGGAAGGAAAAGCTTCCCCCTTCATTTGAGTTGCAGGGTTTATCAATAAAAGCAGACACAGATGGTCCAAATAAAAGTCAGGTTTGTCTCCAGATCGCTGGTTTGATACCTTTCTCCCCAATTTTGTCTCCTCGCAGGGAAAAGTGCTCTGGGCCCCTTGTGGCTAACCCTTGGGGCTCAGCCATGGGAGGACACTCAGCCTTTGGTTTTCAATCCCTAGGCCAAAGGTTTAAAAAAGGTTCCAAAAAGTCCCATAAACTGGGGGAAAACCCCCCCTTAGAGGCACAGGGGAACAGGCTGGGGCCACTCAGGTGAAGAGAAAAGAAAGGCAAGGCTTGGCCCATGGGTGTCCTTAGGGATGAAAGGGAAAAGGTGGAACCCCTCAAGGGGGAAAACAACTAAAGGGGAAAGAGGGGAGAATGGCCCCCAAAACTGACCTCCCTGGGTTTTCCCTTTGGGATGAGTCAGGAAAAGTACCTCCAATTCACTTAGTTTTTACCATGCCCGTGCCCTATTCATCTTAAACCTCCTCAAAAATTGGCATCCTTGGGAATAAAAATGGAAAAAAAAAAAATACTCAAGTTTTCCCATCTTTATTAAAACCCCCACCACACCCCAAAATATCCAAATGCCCCGCGCCTGAAAAATGAGGTGTTTCATCCCTTGTGGGAGCCCCGCTTTAGTGTGGGCACTCCAAATTTGGGGTTGTCACCAAAAAGAATATCGGGGGTGACACTCTCCAAATTCCTCGCAATTGGGGCTTTGGTTTTTGGGCCCTGGGCCTTTTTCAGGCACTGGAAGGGGGTTTTTGGGCACTGCGCCTGAAAAACCCCGTCCCGTAAAAGCCTTAGGGTACTAGCCAAGTCTCGATGTTTAAGGAAAAGCCCCGCGTTTGGGGACAGGCAGCTTTTCCCCCCTCAGGGCAGGCGATAAATTTGGGGGGGGACCCGTCTGTCATTGCTTGGCAAAAGCCCCGGTTTTAGAGCCCAAACCCCTTTTTCCCTTTCTCACTCGTACAGTTCAGGGAAATGGGGTGAAAGGGAGAAGGCCGTAGGGGATTTTATGTCCAATGGTGAGGGCTACTTCTTCTGACGCTTGCCGCTTCTGGGGTTTATACGGCCCCCAGCCCCAGTATTTTCCCTTTCCCACGGAGTGAGAGCTGGCGCTGATTCAGATAAAATTTTGTTTTGGAGCCAGCTCCCCCAATGCTGGCAAAAAGCCGAAATTTGGCCCCCCTGGCATCGGTAATGCTGCTTTGGGCCCCAGGGTTTGGTGTAGGTCCTTGTTGAAAAATTCCCCCAGTTTTTTCCCTTTTCCCAAAAAGGGTTTCAACACCCAAAACCCCATTGCCTGTTTGAGTGACTTTTGGTCTGAAAAAAAGGGGGGCGGGTCTTTTATAAAAATATCCCGGGGAGATGGTGAATAAACCCCCATAAACCCTTTAGATATCTGTTTCAAACCATTCGGGAATTTAAATTTTCCTGCCCCTTTTTGGGGGTTCCCCCGGGCCCTTCTTTCCCTTTTCCCCGGATCTGTGGCGAGGGAAAAGACGTGTGCTGGCATCCTGTATTTTCAGCAGGGGGGCTTGAGCCTGTACTTTTTCCCAAAGGGTACTCCCAACCCTCTGAACGGCCAGTTTTCCCCTAAAAAGGTGTGCTCTTGCCATAAAAGGAAGACGCCCATGGCAAGGAAAAGGGGCATTTGGTCCCTGAGTTCCCCTGTCCAACCCCTGGCCCCCTTTTTCAGAAGATTCCCCCGTCCGTTAAAAGGGGCTTTTTTCGGATCCTAAAAGGCCTTTTTTGGGGGCCCTTATCAAGCCCGGGTTTGAATGTCCCTATCCCCCCCGTCCTGAGTTTTACTTGGCTGTTTTCCTTTTCCCCCTGATCCTCCCGAACAATTGATTTGCCAAATCCTGTTTTAAAATTTTTATCCTGGAAACTTGATTGTTTTTCCCTCATGGTCTTGTCCAAAATTTTTATTTAGAAATGACCCTGACCCCAGCTATTTCGAACACCCCCCAGGCCCTTTCTTGAGCTGATCCCGATGAAAATTTTCCTGAGGAATGCAATTTCCCCCGGGGGGGTGATGAAGTTCTTTCAGATTGAATACCCCGGCACCCTGTGGAGAGTAGTTGCGTAGGCTCCCACTGCTTGAACCCCTTTATTGGGGGGGTGCAACTTGGGGAAATCCTCCATGGGGAAAATGGTCCCCACCCCAAATTTAGAGTGGAAGGAAAATGGAGCCCTTTACTGGAGAGCTGGGGGGTTTTCCTCCTCCCCTTTGAAAGGTTCTGCAGCCATGTTTCCTTTTACCCCTTGCAGTTTTTTTCCCCCGTGCCCCAAACCCGCTTTGCAAGAAAATCCCTCACACTGGAATCAGGGTTGTAAAGGGTTTGCTTTGCCCCTGTCTTTTTGGCCCCGGGGCTGCAGATTTAGTGGTCAGCTTTTCTGAGGGGTGTTTAAGAAAACTGTTTTTAGAAACCTGCTTGGAAAGTTTTTGGGTTTTGACCTTTTGCTCCCTTTATTTTTCCTTTTTGCCTCATTCACGACCCGTGAAAAATTAAATTTTCCCCCCCTTTTTTTTTTTTCCCCGGGGTTTTTTGGGGGGGGGGGGGCCCCCCCCTTCCCCCCACCCTTTTTTTTAAAAAACCCCCCCTTTTTCCCGGGGGAAATTTTAAAAAAAAATTTTTCCCCCAAAACCCCCTTTGGGGGGGGGGTTTGGGTTTTTTTCCCCCCCCCTTTTTAAACCCCCCTTTTTTAAAGGTTTTTAAATTTTAAAAATTTTTTTCCCCCCCCAAAAAAACCCTTTTCCCCCCGGGGTTTTTTTTTTGGTTTTTTTTAAAAAGGGTTTGGGGTTTTTTTTTTTTTGGGGGTTTGGGGGCCCCCCTTTTTTTTTTGTTTCTTTAAAAATTTTTTTTTTTCCCCTTTTTCCCCCCAAAAAGGGGGGAAAAATTTTTTTTTTAAAAAAAAGGGGGGGAAAAAAATTAAAAATTTTCAAACCCCCAAAATTTTCCCCCTTTTTAAAAAAAATTTTTTTTTTTTTCCAAAAAATTAAAAAAAAAATTTTTAAAAAATTTGGGGGGTCCCCCTTAAAAATTTTTTTTTCCCCCTTTTTTTTCCCCCCCCCCTTTAAAAAATTCCCCCCCAATTTTTTTTCCCGGGGGTTTTTGCCCTTTTTGGGGGGAAAAAAATTTGGGGGGTTTTTTTTAATTTTGGGGGGGGTTTTTTTTTGGGGAAAAATTTGGGGGTTTTTTTCCTTTTTTTTTGTCCCATTCCCCAAAAAAAAACCCCAAAAATTTTTCCCCTTTTTTAAATTTTTGGGTTTTTAAAAAACCCTTTTTTAAACCAAAAAAAATTTTTTTTTGGGGGGAAATTTTTTTTTTTCCCCCAAAAAAAACCCCCCAAAAAAAAAATTTTTTTTTTTCCAAAAGGGGGGGGGGGCCCCCCCCCGGGCCCCCCCCCCCTTTTTTTTTCCCCCCCCCCTTTTTTTTTTCTGGAAAAAAAGGGGGGGAAAAAAATTTAAAAAAAATTTTTTTAAAAAGGGGGGAAATTTTTTTTTTGGGAAAAAAAATTTTTTTAAAATTTTTTTTAAAAAAAAAGGGGGGGGTTTTTTTTTTTTTAAAAAAAGGGCCCCAAAAATTTTTAAAAGGAAAATTTTCCCCCCCCCCCCTTTTTTTTTTTTTTTTCCCCCCCCCCCCCCTTTTTTTGGAAAAGCTTTTTTTGGGGGGGGGGGGGGGGGTTTTTTTTTTTTTTGGGGGGGTTTTTTTTTTTTGGGGGGGTTTTTTTTAAAAAAAAAGGGGGGGGGGGGGGGATTTTAAAATTTTTCCCTTTTCCAAAAAATTTTTTTCCCCCTTTTTCCTTTTTTTTTTTTAAAAAATTAAAAAAAAGGGAAAGGGGTTTTTTTTTAAAAAAAAAAAGTCCTTGGGGCCAAAGGGGGAAAAAAAAAAATTTTTTTTGGGGGTTTTTTAAAATTTTTAATAAAATTTTTTTTTTAAAAAAGGGGGTTTTTTAAAAAAAAAAAAAAAAAGGGGGTTTTTTTTTTTTTTCCTTTTTTTGGGGGGGCCAAAACGATTTAAAAATTAAAAATTTTTAAAAAAATTTTTTAAAAACCCCAAAAAAAAAAAAAAAAATTTTAAAAAAAAAAAAAGGGGAAAAAACTTTTTTAAAAAAAAAAAAAAAAAAACCGGGGGGCCCCGGGGAAATTTTTAAAGGTGTTAAAAAAAAAAAAGGTTTTTTGGGTTTTAAAAAAGGGGGGGGGGGGGTTTAGGGGGGGGTTTTTTTTTTTTTTTTTGGGGGGGGGGGGGCCGGGGGGGGAAAAAAAACCCGGAATTAAAAAAAATTTGGGGGAAGGTTAAAAAATTTTAAAAAAAATTTTTTTTTAAAATTTTTTAAAAATTTTTGGGTTTTTAAAAAAAATTTTTTTTTTTTTTTTTAAAAAAAAAAAAAAAAAAGGGTTTTTGGGGCCCTTTTGGGGGGTTTTTTAAAAAAAAAAAACCTTTTTGGGGGGCCGGCCCCCCAAAAAAATTTTTAAAAACCCAAAAAAAAAAATTTTTTGGGAAAAAAAAAGGTTTTTAAAATAAATTTTTTTTTTTAAAAAAAGGGGGGGGGGGAAAAAAATTTTTTAAAGGGAAAATTTTTAAAAAAAAATTTTTTTTTTTTTAAATTTAAAGGGGGGTTTTTTTGGGGGGAAAATTTAAAAAAACCCCCAAAAAAAAATTTTTTTA
>JAMYXO010001080.1:0-33637 GCA_033310375.1 Conus canariensis
TGTGATCCTGCCTTGGACAGGAAATGTTACTATGATGATGACGTATTCTATTCAGTTTATGCTGTTTATACCTGAACCAAGCACAACATTGTCAGGGTTTAAATCCTGCCACAGTCAACAGACCTGTTCCAGACCAGCCGCCGTGGCGAAGTGGTTAGCGTCGCGGACTCCCGGCTGGGAGGTCGTGGGTTCGAATCCCATCAGAGTCATGTGGGTTTTTCTGCCCGACCGGCTCCTACCAGAGTTGAGATTTGCTGCGGACTCAGTTGGGAAGACTGGGACCACACAGTCGAGTTTCATCCACTTAATGGATGCGTTTCTGAGAGTGTTGCTCAAATTTCCTGACCAACACTGCAGGTGCATGTATCTCTCGGCCTGGTTGACGCCGGGATATATTATGAAAGGAAGCGTAGAGTACAGCCCTGTCATGTAGTCTCAGACCGAAATGGAAATCCGCAGCATCATCTTAATCATCCTCATCCTCATCGATCAGCATAAAAAGTCCTCAAATTCTGCGGACCCTCATGCCCTGCTCTCATGGTGACCTCAGTTTCGATGTCCACTCCACGTCTGTGGTCTTGGTTTGGTTCCGTCGGGGTCACCCGTATCGGCGAGTCCATGGGGCTGTCGTTGGACGGACGTGGTGGCGCCCTCCGGAGGGAGAGCTCACTCACGCCGGCTCCGCGACTAAGCAATTATTGTCGTCAGTAGGGGGCTTAGTAGGTGGTGTCCTGCGTATGTTAGATCAGAACATGTGCCACTGAACACCACCGAAGTGACTCGGCGGCAGTGCAGTGTCTCCTCCTGTGGGTTGCCTCTTGACGACTTGACATTGACTGCTCCCTGTGGATTGCTGGTGCCGGGGCTGCGGCGGGCCCGACCGGGCTGTAGCTGTGGACGGGGTGTCTGGATGAGCGGCGTAGGTGCACTGCCTCTGAGGTGGCGCAAGGTTGGGACAGCAAAAAAAACAAAACAAAACAAAACAAAACAAAAAAACAGACCTGTTGCAGAAACAAATCAGCGGAAGGTAATACCCCTTTTTTTTCCAGCAAAGAGCTACCTTCTCTCAGTTTGTTGGCTAAGATCATCGCGCAATTTACGCTTGCGTCATATGACAAACCAAAGTTACATCAAACCCAGAGGCACGTAAATTTAAATCAATAAATAAAAACGATGTTAATTAACTTGAACTGTTTGCAACAGCAGAACTGTCTTATCCCTGGTTTTGATGAATTGTGACTGACAGTTGGTCCTATCCTGTCACGACCATGCCACATGCCACATGCAAGAAATTGTGTTCTTTACATGGTCTTGGCTGACTATACCTGCACCAAGAGATTTTCTAAGTCGCACATCCCAGTGTTTTAAGTGTCATCAGCACATTTGCATACATTTTCTTTCAAAATAGCTGCTGTTGCAATGGCTACATGTAGGATGTCTCACTGTGTGTGTCGATTGAGATGCAGTGTTGCGTGTAGCCAAGAAGTGCCGCCAAATGTTGGCAGTAATACTGGGAACTGTCATAGCTTGCTCCGGTCACTTACTCACTTCCTTTCGTTTTGCAGCTACACGGAAGAACGCCACAAAGCATGGTCTGGAACAGCTGTGATATCAAGAGCATGGAAGCAGGGTTTACTGGGTAGAGCAGATGACTTTAAATGCACGGTAAACCTTCTAGAATGGGAGAACCATCTGGCGATCATCAGAAACAGTGGCATGAGACCGCATATTGTTCTCCAGTAAGGTTCATCAAAACAAATGATTCTGACTGAACTCACTGAGCCATACCAAAACAGAACAGAGCAAGCGCACCTCTACAAGACTGAGAAGTATGCCGGTCTAGCGAGCAGCTTGAGGGAATCCGGCTTCCAGGCCCGGGTCCTCGCCACAGAAGTTGGAGCAAGGGGATTTGTAGGCTAATCAGTCTATGACCTCATGAAACAGCTCGGGATTTCAGGAACGAAGAGGAACAGAACCCTAAAGGCAATAGCAGAGGCAGCCGAAAAGAGTTCCAGGCGGATCTAGTCGAGGAAGAACAAAAGTGAACTGCAAAAGGCTTAAATTTCCCAACTTAGAACATGTCTCTCGTTAGCAGTGGGGTCAGACATCCGTCTAAAAAGGCACCCCTTCAGACGCCCACCCATTCAAAACTTGCGGGTTCGAATCCCGGCAGTAGAAGGGCATCCGGGAGTCATTACGTGGATGCGGCCCTGCCTCCATAGAGTGTAAGGAGTTAGGGCTGAAACACTTGAATGAGGGGGGTTTCTTCTCTGAAGACCTTCTGCTGTCAACCTCTCCTTAGAGTTTCTTCCTACTCTGCTGTTTACGATTGTGGCACGAACGGCCGTGACTTTACCCCCGGGTAACTCATCCTCAATGAATCAAGTTGTATGTCATTGAGAAATTAATTAATCATCAGCATTTTCGTTAAGTACTATGGCAAGCGCACAATTTGTTTTCTTCATCTTATTCGTCCTCAGTGTCAGTGCTCGGGTTTCCTCTCCGTTTCCTTGCTTCTTTCTCATTTTGAGGTCATTTATGGAGGTGATTTCTGTGCATGCTTGTTACTATACTCCCTTTGTCATTTCAGATCCTCAAACTGCATTTGCCATTTAGCATCTAACATCTCATTTAACTGACGCACCAAGCTTGTATGTACATTTTCTGTATAGCTGTTCAGAGGGACTACCTTGCTTTGCATTAGAATATTTTGGAACGATTTGTCTTCTCCAAGTAAAGCTGTAAAATGTGAAATAATGGTATTGAATACAAACGACCGACTTAACAAAATGCCAATACAGGTGACAAAGTCAACAACTGTGGCATAAGACAACAATGGGACAAACAATGAAAAAGGAGAAGACACAAAGAAACAATGGCAATACTGCAGTGTAACCACTGTAGACATTCAACAAAGTGAGTAAAGAGGCAGCATGAAGGTGTCTGCATCAGTTCTAATCTAAACTCTAATTCATCCACTCTACTTGTAGAATGTTGACTGGGATCTGAAGATGACATTCATAGAAACTGTTGATAGTCACCAATTGTTTAAACAATGAGCAATTGTGCAGGCACACACATCACTTGTTCAAAGTTAATTTGTCTGCTAGCAGAACGCTAGGATTCAATGTTAGCTTGTGTCCAGTATGATCTCACACCAAATGAATGCTTTCCCCCACGAAGTTTCCTCATGTAACTATAGCCTTACCAGCGGCAGGTGAGAAGTAATACATACCTTGTCCATGGCTGATTCATGTGTATAATTGAAGATAGTCGGCAAGTGTGTGGGTAGGGGTGGGTAGGGGTGGGGTGGGGTGGGGGTGGGGGGTAAGGCTGAAGTCTAACGGTCAAGAGCCTAAAAATGGACTGCTACTGCTGGGAATGCGACAAAGGAAAGCTGAATGTGGCTGTGTGTGTGGGCAGCCATGTTGAACAGCATGAAAGCTGAAGGTGGCTGTGGTTGTGGCAGCCATGTTGAACAGCATGAAAGCTGAATGTGGCTGTGTGTGTGGCAGCCATGTTGAACAGCATGAAAGCTGAAGGTGGCTGTGGTTGTGGCAGCCATGTTGAACAGCATGAAAGCTGAAGGTGGCTGTGGTTGTGGCAGCCATGTTGAACAGCATGAAAGCTGAATGGCTGTGTGTGTGGCAGCCATGTTGAACAGCATGAAAGCTGAAGGTGGCTGTGGTTGTGGCAGCCATGTTGAACAGCATGAAAGCTGAATGTGGCTGTGTGTGTGGCAGCCATGTTGAACAGCATGAAAGCTGAAGGTGGCTGGGGTGTGGCAGCCATGTTGAACAGCATGAAAGCTGAAGGTGGCTGTGGTTGTGGCAGCCATGTTGAACAGCATGAAAGCTGAAGGTGGCTGTGTGTGTGCAGCCATGTTGAACATATGAAAGTGATGACGCTGAAAGGGCATGGAAACAAGACAGTGACCAATATTGCACCACTGCAAGCCATATTTAGATGGTTTATCTGGAGTAGACAGTGACCAATATTGCACCACTGCAAGCCGTATTTAGATGGTTTATCTGGAGTAGACAGTGACCAATATTGCACCACTGCAAGCCGTATTTAGATGGTTTATCTGGAGTAGAGAAATGGGATCTATAGGAACAGAGATGAAGACAAGGGAGATGTTTTGGAATTGTGAGAACACAAACCTTTCCATATCCACAATCCACCATGCCTTCCTTGCACGCAGGACGCTCACAGAAGTCTTCATCACGTCCATCTGAACAATCCTCTTGAGTATTACACACCAGTGTGTAAGGCACGAACTCTCTGGCTAGGTCACAATAAAAGTATGGCTGTGTCACTCCATGGGACATACTGCAGGTCGCCCTGTACCATGTCTCAGTGTTCTCCAGTTCCCTGCACCGACTTTTCACATCACAGGCTAGTGGTTTGTGGGTCAGGTGCTGCATAGGACAGATCTGGAGATGACCTTGTGACGTAGTCGTGTTGCCTGGCTCTGGGAGTGTGACAGGTGTGATGATAGGGTCATGCTGGGAAAGGACATGCGGTTCACATGCAAGGCCGTGTATTGACCATAGGCAGTCCTCTGCAACAAAATTCATAACTTCAGCGTGCCAGCAAACACACCAATTTTTATCCTGTCTGTGCCAGCCACGTCCTTTCGTCAGATAGTGAACCACAGATCCACTCTCCCAGGTTAAAGTGTTTGCGTACCTGCAAGGATGCTTATGAAACCGAGATGAACACACACACACACACACACACACACACACACGCGCGCGCGCGCGCGCGCGCACGCTCGCACGCAGGCAGGCAGACAGGCAGGCAGGCAGGCAGGAACGCACACACGCACTCACGCATGCACGCAAGCACGCACGAACGCAGGGGCGCGAGCGCGCGCGCGCGCGCCACACACACACACACACACACACACACACACACACACACACACACACACACGCCAACAACTGCAGAAGAATCGCATCATTATCAAGTGAAATCAAGGACGCCAGAGACGTTATTCCCCTGATACGATTGTACTGTTCATGCTTTCCACGGCAATTTTGAAAGAGGCCAGACGGCGAGTTTCACAGAGCTGTATGTTGCTCAAATACTGATTAGAAACATGATTATGGCGGAAAGTTGTTTTCCAGATGACCCAAAGAAAGGGGAGAGAGAGAGAGAGAGAGAGAGAGAGAGAGAGAGAGAGAGAGAGAGAGAGAGAGAGAGAGAGAGAGAACGAACGAACGAACGAACGACAACGAAAAATTTTAATCAGTATAGGCCATGGCCCCTTCTGATGGGGGTACAATACAACAATACCAATAATGATACTTCATACAGCAAGATAGCATGTCATAGTTGACAACAAGAAACAGACAGAGAAGCATACAAAATGTACACAATAAATACTAGAGTTGGATTCCTTTAACTGACCATAATAGTGCGCCTTTTAAAGGCCTTATATAAATAAATGCACGTGCTCTTCAGTACGTCTTCCTTTTGATTTGCCATGAGGAGAGCAGCTCGGAACAAACAGGGGTTTTCAAAGAATTTCCGAGGTATGTATTCACACCTTAAATCTTGTAGGACAGGACAACAAAGCAGAAAATGCACTTCATCTTCATTCGCGCTTTTGCATAAAGGACATAGCATGTCAACGTTTTTAGTATTTGCATATCGGTACTGATGCGCTTTGATGTCTGTAACTCCTAATCTAAATCTTGTTAGGTAACTTCTAATATGCCTGTCAATATTAAGTGAGAGATATTTTTCACAACCAGCGGATGTCTTAAAAGTTCTATAAAACGAATATCGCTCACTGTTCCGGATATTTTCATGCCAGTTTTGCCAACGGTTATCAATCAATCTTTACCGGAGTTGTTTCAAAAAAACATTTACATTTCCAACCCCTTGACACATCCAGACACACCCGAATCCATTAAAAAACAGAAAATCCCGAACATCTGTAACCCACGACTTTTTACCACGCGATTCTAGTCCCAACAGCATATTATATGCTTTAAGTGGTAATCTATTGTCATCCATTTGTACTATCCTCAGCCAGTATCTAATACACCGTACAGATGAATTCATATAAATAGGATAACGGTGTGTTTCCCCATAAACACATTCGTTCGGTGTTTTCATGTGAACCCCCAGAAATTTCTTAAGAGCAAATGAATGAACTTTTTCCACATGAGTAGCAGATTTATCTAAGCCCCAAATCTCAGCACCATATTGAGCAACTGGTTGAACCTGTGCATCGAAGAGTTTTAGAAACACTGTCAAGGAGTTATTATTTAACATGTTTAATTTTTCAAATACACAATAAGGCATTTTTGCTCTGCTTGCCAGGTCCTGACAAGCAGCTGTAAAGCTTAGGCGTGTAGAGAAATAAATGCCAAGGTATTTGTAGCAATTTACAACAGCCATCATCTGTCCATTAAAAAACCATCTTTCGCTTGCTGCCAAGTAACCTCCTTTTCTAAAAACCACAATATTACTCTTTTTTCAAATTTACCTTTAGCTTAAGTTCAGAGGCTGTTTGACACAAATTGTTTAACTGGGTCTGGAGGCCAATTGGAGTCTCAGATAATAAAACAATATCATCAGCTAGTAACAAGATGAATAGTTCAATAAAATCGGGAGAAAGCGTTGCACCATGTCTTCCTTCGCTATTATTTCTAAAGCTAGTTCATTTATGAACAATGAGAAAAGAACAGGGCTGCAAGCATCACCTTGTTTTACACCCTGTGTACATAAAATATAGTCAGTAAGTTCTCCACCTGATCTAACTCTTGCTTTAACGTTATAGTACATACTTTTAATACACTGATATAATTTGCCATTGATACCGTTCTTTTTCAGTATTGGCCAGAGTAATTTTCTAGAAATGGAGTCAAACGCTTTCTCGAAATCAATGAAAGCTACATATAACTTACGATTACACGAAAACTGCTTTTGAACGAGAGCTAGAAGAGTAAACATATGATCTACAGTGGAATGATTCTTTTTGAAACCAGCTTGATACTCACCAGTAATGTTATTTTGATCGATCCATTTTTGTAATCTGTTATTGATGATGGAGCTATACAATTTGCTGCTTATATCAGACAATGAGATTCCTCTATAATTACCAGGATCATTTACGGCACCTTTCTTAAACAATGGAATGATAATCGACTCAGTCCAGCTTTCTGGATATAATCCTTTATCAAAGAGGGTATTGAAAAATTTAAGAAAGAAATCAATCACGATGTCCCCACCATTCTTGAATAACTCACCAATCAAACCGTCAGGACCAGCAGATATTCCATTCTTTAAATGTCTTACTGAAAATAGGATTTCCTCTTTTGAAATAGGACTATCCAAGTAACCTGATTCTTCAATTTCTTCTGTGTCTGCTTCACTGCAAACATCGTTCTCTAGCAAATTTTTAAAATGCTGGTACCACTCTTCAGTAGAAATATTACTGTGTATAGGAGGTGTCTTTACAGAAAATCTACGAACATTTTGCCAGAATTCCTTCTGGTCATGGGTTGAGTTTATTAAATAATTCAGTAAAGATTTGTTGTGCTCTATTTGCTTTCTGTGCAACATATTTTTGTATTCTCTTCGAGCCTTACAATATTTAACACGGTCTTCGCTATCATGTGTTCTGCAAAACACTCTTAGAAGTTTCCTCGTATTTGATTTAGTCACTTTACATTCTTGATCATACCATGATTCAGTCCTCTCACTGAATGTATTCTGACTTTCTTTTTCATACATTCTGCTTTGGTCATAATACAATCATTAAACATACATAAAGCTACATTAATATCTTCATCTATGCAGCGAATCGCTGTTTTTAGTACATGCAGGGTATCATCATCATTCATCAGACTACGAAAAATGTTCGCATATTCATCATTCCATATCAGTTTCTCGACATATTCAACCTCTTTGTACTTGTTTGCAACAGGATCAACAATTTGTGAAAAGCCAAAATGCAGTTCCAAAGGAAGATGGTCAGACTCAATACGTTCTGTTACATACAAATGCATTAATGGTTCTAGGTATAGATACAAGTCAATAGACATAAAAAAATAATCATTAACACTATTCCCTGTATCAGAGATGTATGTGAAACGACCTTGCGGTCGCCATTACATACACCATTCATTATACATAATTCTAACACTGTGCACATATTCAGAAGGAGTTTTCCATACCTATTAAGCACATTGTCTTCAGAGCACCTGTTGCCACAACATGAAGAGCTTTTGAGTTGAGGAGAAAGTTTGAGATAGTTCTGGACCCACATTTGCTGTTCTTCCATTGAAGTCTCCGTTTAGTAAAAGAAACACATCAGGAAATTCCAAAATTTTATCAGTAATAACATTTTCAAGCATATTGATGCCATTATCTATACCAAAGAAGGAATAAAAAGGTGAGTTTTCTGGTGGTATATAGTACAAATATGCAAGACATCTTTGGGCAGACCCAAAATACATTTTGAAATAAGAAACATCATCGTATTATTACACTCAGTATCTATTTTTTGTACATATTTTGATAATTCATTTTTTATTAGACAAATTATACCCCTGATCTTCTCCCTTGCGCTGTAAACTGAGTCGCTGGTTTGCAGAAAATTTTGTAATTATTAAACACACTAGACTGAAAGTTTTCAACAAAAGTTTCAACGAGACATATGAAATCAAATGACAAAATATAATCGATAAAACTGCCATCCTTTAACTTCGACAACAAACCATTCACGTTCCAGTGTAATAAAGACATGCCAAATCTAGTATTATATACACCATTTGCTCGACAATCACTTTCACACACACGATGTACATTTTCCTGTTTTCTCATTGAACCATTGTTTCCATGCTCGCAACAAAAATGATCAATCTGAAAAGTTTCATTCGTATCAGAGCAAACTGACACAGAAATATCACCATCTACATCTTTCCTATTACACTTATTGAGATCAACAGTGTAGCTGTTCTTACTTTCCTTAGAAGGACCACTCGATAATGAAGTCGACCCAGTGACCGACTGACGACAGCTGACAGGCGAGCTAACTAGGCCGCCGTGAGCACTGCCGTTCGACAGCAGCGACAGCACGGTAGCAGTGTCACCCGCCGTGTCACAATTCAGTGAATCGCCCTGTTCAGCACGCGCAAACGAGGGGTAGAATTTAAGCGATACGGTGACTTGATTTGATTTGTTCCTGTTATGACATTTGAAAAATTGTGGACAAAAGATTGTCTCGGAGGACAGATAGAACTTACGCTGTTGTCAATATCAGGCCGGCCGGATTGTTAAGCCATCGGTTTAAGATTTTTATCTCCATCCAGACAGAACCTTTCTCCGTCTATGATCAAATGATCAAAGACCATGGTGGCTCTTCTGTTCTCTCACCTCGCATTCTTCAAATGCGGAACCAAGTTCCTCCGTATTTCCCTCACCCTTTGCGTAAAATCTTCGCCAATGAAGATTTTACTGCCCCGTAATTTGTATCTGGCATTGAGAATTTGTTCCTTACTTTTATAAAACGTACACCTTCCGATGATTGGGGAGTCAGGTTTTCGATTCAAGCGATGAAGTCTATCGAACTCGATGTCCCGGGGTAGCTCTAGTGTGTCTGTCAGCAAGTCTTTCACGAGTCCTTCACATTCATCTCTGGTTTCGTTGTCACGTCTTCGTATTCCATGAAAGATGATATTGTTTCTTTTCGAGCGTCCCTCTAAATCGTCAGTTTTTTGTTCTAAAGCTTCCAACCGTTCACACAGAGTTTGATTCTGCTCCTTCAACTGCTGATTTTCATGCTTTAAATCCCTCACTTCCTCCCTCAAAGATGCAACCTCTTCATGTAATCCCGCACACATGTCTTTCACTTCTTTCACATCTTTCTTCAAGCCATCACACTTACAGTTCAAATCGTTGAGAGAGGCCAGAATTTCCTTCATCATCGGGTCACCAGACGTCTTAGATGGGGTAGATGGGGATCCGGAAGAGCCACCGCTTGCGGATGCCAGTCGAGTCTGTCTCAGGCTCTCTGCCTTCCCAGCAGGTCCGGGTCCCGGGTTCAATTCCACATCGCCACAGCGATGCAGAAAAACGCCGAGGTACAAATACGCCAGGAGGAGACCAACGATGACACCGTCCCTAGCTTTGAGATTTTCAATGTCCGCAAAAACAAAGATTTTCTTTGCATTGCTCGACGATACATGAATGCGACGAACACCGGTACAAATCCGCCACAGACGGCCCGAAAAGCCAAAGTTACCTCCGGCATGGTCACCTCCAACACGTTTCAGGATCCAGGTAAGGCTTACGCTCCCGTAGTACGATTTTAAACACGGAGCTCCTGACAGCCGGTGTTTACACTAAACAACCGGAAATGCGCCCCCCCGAGAGAGAGAGAGAGAGAGAAGAGAGAGAGAGAGAGAGAGAGAGAGAGAGACGCTGACACTGACACAGTTCTTTTTTTTTTAACTGGCAATAGTGAAGAGTCCTGCTGGCAATAGGGTTACAATTACTGCATCAATAGACTATGTCAAATACATGTAATCATAAGAAGTAGAATTCAAACAGGTTAACAAATAATTCAATCTACAGTGGACAACACCACACACACACACACACACACACACACACACACACACACACACGCACAGCACCACGCACGCACGCACGCACGCACGCACGCACGCAGCGCACACACACACACACACACACACACACACACACACACACCTCACTCACGCACACACACACACACTATGCACCTCAGTAGTCTAATTCTTTGACATCAAGCCATTAAAAATACAGAATAGGTGTTAAATGTCGCTACATAAATCATTAAAGCTGAAAGAAAATTCAGAGTGGAGCTCCTAAGGCGGTTGGTCAACATACCATGACACCTTCCGGTAACTCCAGCAGCTTCTCTAGCACCATACTGAACTGGCTTGTCCTTTTCGTTGTATCCTGTTAGCGAGGCCAAGAGGGGGATTCTGGCAATTGGACACCCCAGAAATTTCGCCCAGCCCTGCGCCCTGGAGAGGTCATTCCAGTGCCGCTATCCCAGCGACAGAAGCAACACGGGAGACATCAGTTACGGGTTACGGGTGATTAGCCCAGCGAGTGTTGGCGCTCTGGCTCAGGTGGAACGGGTTGTCTCTGACGGTCAGAGGGACCATCGCGTTCCACTAGTCAGCTACCACCCGTCTCAAGCTGGGCAGCCCCCAGCCAATAAGGTGCTGACCCGTGTGTTGCGCCGTTTTTTGTCGTCCTGAACCACTTGTATCACCTCACGAGTTTTGTCGTCCATTTCAACCATTTATGTCGCACCTTACGATTTTTGTCGTCACTTAACAACCATTTATGTCGCCACAACCACTTATGTCGTCCATTTTTCCGGGGCAACCTCACCAGTTTTGTCGTCTACATCAACCACTTTTGTCACCCGGGGCAACCTCACGAGTTTTGTCATCCAACATTAACCATTTTTGTCGCCCCTTTTATTTAGAAAGAGAGAGGTAAAAAAAAAAAAGTGTCATTCTTTTAAAATGTTGTCTAGGGTAGCTCTAAAAATTAAAATTTTGTCCACCGGTCTTGTGCAACTTGATTTTTTACTAGCCTAAAGAAAGTTATTCACTATCTAATCTAAAGAAAATAGCCAAACTTGATATAAGGTGACTTCAAGGTGAAACATGGGTCTTTAGAAGAGGACAAATTAAAGTTTAAATAAGGAAAAGAATGATGTGTTATATTGAAAGGATGACATTTGTGGATTATGAAAATGCCAATAGCATTCCTTTTGTCACCTGGTTGCCATGGCAACAGCCCAAATTGACTGCAAAATAACCACCTTTTTTCAAGACTACTACTCTATGAACAATTGAGATATGGTATTTTGTTTTCACAGAAATATCTCGAAATATCTGTTCTAAACAAAAAATGGAGGTTTTTTATCTATCTAAAAATCAATTATGTGACTTTTGGGGGGTTATTTCCAAAATTTGATCGAAAAAATATTGTTGTTGTTGTTGTTAACTTTGTATCTTAAAATTGACTAAAAATTCTGACTGAATGATTCAAATGAATGGCACTGACTGAATGATTCAAATGCACCACTGGAAAATGTTGCCACACAGCAAGTGTAGTATTTTTGAAGATCTCCTGCAGTGTTCATGAAGGATGGCCATCTATTATGAACTCCTCATATCTTCTTCATTCATGAAGGATTACCATGTACTATCAACTTCTCATCTGTAAATAGGTCATAATTGATGGCGACAAAAGTGGTTGATGGGTGGGGACAAAAACTTGTGACCTCGCCCCTGGCGACAAAAGTGGTTAATGGAGACGACAAATCTCTTGACCTTGCCTGGACCCATGGACGACAAAAGCAGTTAAGGGCGACAAAAATGGTTACCAAATTGGGAACAAAACTCGTGAGGTACGACAAAATTCGTGAGGTACGTCAAAAGTGGTTAAAGACGACAAAAATGGGCGCTAGACCCGTGACAGTCGGCCTGCCTGTTGGTGCTTGGAGCTAAAGGGAAAGACTGAAGAGCAGACTGTAAGCCCTGCACCAAGCGAAGAAGATAGAAGAAGGAAATAAAAATCACCAGCTGGCAATTTGGAGCATCAGAACAATATGTCCCGGCCTTCCTGCCGACTTCCAGCAAGTTGTCATGCAGGTACTAATGAAGTGAATGAAAAAGTGATGAGAACACGTCTGGACTGTAGACACTCCTGTTTCAGTCGCGTCCATTAGTCCAGAGAAAAAGAAAATTGAAAAGATCTTGTCCATCAAAACCCTTTGTTAAAAGAAGCAGGCTCGATCATTTTGGGGCTTGCTTTCGTTTTACAGACTTTATGTGCTCAAATGTGCTACTTGGACTGCTCCTTTAACTGTTCTCACCAAAGGACAAAGACGAATTACAGTGACTTGGACTGCTCCTTTAACTGTTCTCACCAAAGGACAAAGATGAATTACAGTGACTTGGACTGCTCCTTTAACTGTTCTCACCAAAGCACAAAGATGAATTACAGTGACTTGCACTGCTCCTTTAACTGTTCTCACCAAAGGACAAAGACGAATTACAGTGACTTGCACTGCTCCTTTAACTGTTCTCACCAAAGGACAAAGACGAATTACAGTGACTTGCACTGCTCCTTTAACTGTTCTCACCAAAGGACAAAGACGAATTACAGTGACTTGCACTGCTCCTTTAACTGTTCTCACCAAAGGACAAAGACGAATTACAGTGACTTGCACTGCTCCTTTAACTGTTCTCACCAAAGGACAAAGACGAATTACAGTGACTTGCACTGCTCCTTTAACTGTTCTCACCAAAGGACAAAGATGAATTACAGTGACTTGCACTGCTCCTTTAACTGTTCTCACCAAAGGACAAAGACGAATTACAGTGACTTGCACTGCTCCTTTAACTGTTCTCACCAAAGGACAAAGACGAATTACAGTGACTTGCACTGCTCCTTTAACTGTTCTCACCAAAGGACAAAGACGAATTACAGTGACTTGCACTGCTCCTTTAACTGTTCTCACCAAAGGACAAAGACGAATTACAGTGACTTGCACTGCTCCTTTAACTGTTCTCACCAAAGGACAAAGACGAATTACAGTGACTTGCACTGCTCCTTTAACTGTTCTCACCAAAGGACAAAGATGAATTACAGTGACTTGGACTGCTCCTTTAACTGTTCTCACCAAAGGACAAAGACGAATTACAGTGACTTGGACTTCTGACTGTCAGACAGCCTTAGACACAGTACAGAAAATGTCGAACTGTTTCCACTTTCGTTGTTGCCTGACTTGACAACATATTTCGTTCTGCGCACTGATGCAAGTTTCTCTGGATTGGGAGGTGTCCTGCTACAGCCACGTGACAATTTGTTACATCCAGTTCAGTTTGCAAACAACACGTTCGCTTCATCCTAGAAAAAAAGTACTCCATAACTGAGAGGGAATGCTTGGCGATCGTCTGGGCCTTCTCAAAGTTTGAACGATTTCTATCAGGTTGATCTTTCACCCTTCAGACACATCACAGGCCTCGGACTTGTTTATAAAGGGTTTCAGACTGACAACAGTCGTTTGTTGTGTTGGTCTCTGGCCATCCAGGAGTACTCATTCATGGTCGAGCGCGTTTTTCTGGTTCTATCAACGTTTTGACCGATCTATGGAACAAATGAAAGGTGGTGGAAGCTGAAAATAAAAACCTTTGTTATTTATTGCATGTATATCATTGATTGATGCTATATTACTGATATTCTATGTGCATGATTGCAAAGACAGTTTTGCTCTATGATTTGTTCATGGTGCATAACTCTGATTATTGTGTTTGTATTTTTCAACGTTTGATTTGATTAAAAAGAAAGAAGATAGATTATTTTGGCGTCCTGGTCCCGAATGGTGAACTATGATTTATTTTATTTTATTTTATTTTATTTTATTTTATTTTTTTATTTATTTATTTATTTTTAATATCGAATGCGATCACAGCGATGTGCATGGTGAGGTATTCATCTTTTGATTGTGATCTATTTTTGTGTCTCCTGAGAACAAACAATGATATATTGCATCCTGAATCACTGTTTGTTTTTTTTTTCATGAAGTTTCTTTTCTTATGACTAATGACTTGTTCTCCACGAATTGTACACGAAAAAGCATAGATCGTATTGATCATACCTTCGATTATTGCAGTGACAAATAAAGGTGATATCAGAATATTTAATCTAATATTGTTAGTCTTTGAATCTTGCTGACATTGTTGAGGTCAGTTTGACGCAACATTTTCACATATCAATTATTTGAACTTCGCGGTTTTTTTGTTTTGTTTTGTTTTGTTTGTTTTTTTTCAAAATGTGTACTTGTGGTTGTGGTAACGTTTGTCTATTTTTTCTTCTTTATAAAAATGCTGACTCTATTTTGTTGTCATGGCACTGGGGGCGTCAGGACAGTGGATAAGCATTGTGGACTTTTGACGCAAAGACAACACCATATGTAAGCAGTGTTTGAATCCTTAACCTTATCTTGTCGTTGATTGGACGCTGAGGCACGTGATTAATGAGAACAGCTCACTGTTTTGTAGGACGGGTGCGTTCCCAATATGTAGGGCAGACCAGGAGTTGCCAGACGGGAGGAAAGGGCGCTTGGCTTGGTTCATGTCGGTAGTTTATTTTCAACCTTGGGGGCTGTAAATGGAAAACCTACTTTTCTGTGGGGCCAGGGAGTGGCTGATTTTAATGTAGCACAGACAGCAGTCTGCTAAGGATTCTGTTTGTTACAATATAAATTCCCTATGGGTAAGTTGCCAGTTGGGGAATAATAAATACACGAGGAGAAAAAAATATTGATGTGATTAATTACAAAAATAAGTAAGTAAACAAATATAAATCGAACGGCATCGTGTAATGAGAAGCATTTTGTCAAAACGAGTAATTGGTTTAAATAAATCCAAATCGGTTTTGGAAATGGATATATTTGTAAAGATTTCACTTTGTATCCCCAACTGTAGTTAGGAATGTGCTGGAAGCACAATGCTGTGAATTCATAAGAATACATGGGTTTTTTTTTTATGTCTGTTGTATTTTACGTCATAAAGAAGTTATTAATTCAAAACTGGCTTCATTATTTTTGTGAACAAACGTGGTGCCAGTGCCAATCCATTTGGGAGCGCATTGTATTCGAAAATTTTTTCCTTTCCATTCAAATCTCAGCAGCTTTCCGTGTTCCTTGCAAATGGGTACAGAGTAGTAAGCATCTTTCAAGTCCAATGATGCCATATAGCAGTTTTTGCTAACCAAAGCCAAGGCTGTAGCCAAAGTGTCCATCTTAAAATGGTGATATGTTATTTCTTCATTTAGACTTTTTAGGTTTAGGATCATTCTCTGTGATCCATCTTTTTTCTGCCAAGTGAAGATTGGTGACAAAACTTCTCCATGAGTGTGCTCACACTCGGTTATAACTTTTTTCCTAATCAATTTGTCAATTTCTTCATCAATAACAGCTGTTTCTACAGCATTCATTCTGAATGAATACGAGGATGGACATGACAAAGTAGCTAACTCTTCCAGATTACAATCAGTCTCAATTTCAGCCCCAGTCACTGATTTTAGGATGTTGGGATCTGATGTCAGCTTAACCCAATTTTCTGTAAATTCAGCCAATCTTCCTGCTTCAAACTCTTCTGCTTCAAGTGTCAGCAACTGAACAATGCTGTCTAACTGTGCATCAAAATCACTTACCTCAGTTACTGAGACTGAGAGAAGCCGTTCCTCTGGTTGCGCCCTTTGGGAAAGCTGTTGTAGCGATGCCCTTGTGTCTGTGGTTTTGGGTACTGATAGCCCCCACGTCTGGCTGGGAAATGCTTGTTCGAGACGGCCGCTAAAAAAGACCCTTTCCTGTTGCCCCCATTTCCGTCATACTGAAAGTGACTAAATTTGGGGTTGTTTCCCTTTTTCCCAGCAGACAAGGCCTTGTAGCCTATCTTCTCCATTTCGTTTATATCTTTGAGGGTGGATGCAAGATTGTCGCCAAACAAATGTTCCGTAACGGCAATCGTTTCGTCGCACAAGCGCGGATTGACCGGTGGACACATCGCTCGACGACGGAACATAGACAGCTCATGGGTGGCGTGCCCTAGCAACGCAATTGCATCTGTGCAGTTCCGTATTACTTCTGCATTTTGTCGCAAAAGCCTCGTTCTGGTCTGCCACGCGAGCAATCGCGGTTGTTGCCTTGATAATGGCGCGCTGGGCGCTGCAATCTTCAGATCCGATTTGCGTTGATCTATTTCAAGTTTGGACTATACCTCCTTGTTTACCATTGGCACAACTAATTTTTCACAATTTTCCGGTCGATTGTGCGCCTCAAATTTGTCCTTCTGGACCTTTTCGCTCAGCTTTCGGCTAAAACGCGCATTGACTATTGTTGCCAAGCCATCACTGACCTTTGAACCTAGCATTTCTTTTGCATTGAGCTCTTGTTCAATTTCATCGAACAACTGAGCGTTGTCTTTCTTAGATGTGCTAGAGGTAGAAGTACTGGCATTTCCCTCAACCAGTGCCTTTTCACACTGCTGTAAATCTAACTCTTCTTGATCCTCTTGTAAAACAAGGACATCGCGTTCGTCATATTCGACGTCAGAATCGTTTCCGCTCATGTCTCGGCATCGAGTTTACGTTTTAACGAAGTTCTCAAAGGAGTTTCAAATTCATCAAACCTCTTTTCCCACTTCGCATCCAAACTTTGCGCTACATCTTGAAGCCTGTCCTCTAATTTTTCTCCAGTTTGGAATCTCTCAAGTCCTTACCTTCAATGGCCGGCCTTTCATCTTTATCATGTGAGGCCATGGTGCCAGACTTGGTACCGGTACCGGGCTGAAAGCCGGCAATTACGATATTGTTGATCTGAGCAGCAGCACGAAATCTGGCTGATAAAAAGTCACTGAAAGGACTCGCCTTGCTATCTTTAACTAATAAAGTTAAAAAAATAAAAGAAAAAAGGAATGGACTGACCTCATGAAACGATGATATTTCTTTTGGCGGAAAAAGCACGTGTCTTGTCTCTGGCATGATACAAGCATCACTGGCTAGATGCGGGCGCATCACATCTCACGTCATTGTGAATGACCAATCGCTAGACGATTGATAATTCAAACTTACGTGCTTTAAAACTAACATCAGGAATTGGGCTTTTTTTTCAGAAAACCCTGGCGTTCAACCATTGAAAAAAAACTACCATTCTCCTGGAAACTTAATTCCCATTGAAAGAACTCTTTTTACAAAAGAAACGTTATCCCGTGCAACTGCCTAGTATTTTAAAAGAACGACGAGAAATGTATTAGTGTTTATTAACAACAAAGAAGGCGACCTGCTCTATGGAGTCATGCAGGTACTAATGAAGTGAATGAAAAAGTGACGAGAACGCGTACAAACAAAAATGCTCTTTTGTGCTTGTTTTGTGTATTATGATTTTGTTGTTGTTGTTGTTGTTGTGTTGGCAATTTTAGTAAAGGAAACTGAAAAAAATGGATTCTTTTTTTCCCCAGTCTCTCCTTTGGATGAATGGAGTTGTTGCGCGCGTATGGAGTACACATGCCTGTGTGTGATTGAGTGTTGCAAATGCGGTGTGTGACAGCTATGTTTGTCATTTGAACTTTGTGATCATATGGGCCAAAAACGAGAAGAGAGAGAGAGAGACAGGACAGACAGACAGACAGACAGACAGACAGACAGACAGAAGACAGAGACAGACAGAGAGAGAAGAGACAGAGAGACAGAGAGAGTTAGGGAGGAGGGGGGAGGTACTTAATGAAATAATAACTTTACAGAAATCAACCGCTGGAACACGAACGAACGAATAGCGAACACTTTGGAGATGGGCTGGGAGGGAAAAGTTGAGAAAAAGTCCTCGGTTCACCGTTAATGACTTTGATTTCGTGCGCGCGCGCGCTCGGTGTGTGTGTGTGTGTGTGTGTGTGTGTGTGTGTGTGTGTGTGTTGTGTGTGCTTTTTATTTTCAGAACACAAACAAATTCTTTCTTTTTGTCAGTTTCTGTAATTTGTGCATCATGTCGAAACTACATAGTGTTAAACGGCCTTTGAAGAAAAGACCCTTCTTATCATGGGATAAAGAAAAATCATCACAACACACACACACACACACAAAACACACACACACACACACACACACACACACACACACACACTTTGCTATTTTTACAACAATTGAGGCTTAGCAAGTTGTCACAAGAAGGCATTTGGACGTCATACTAATAAATTACTAATAAATCATACAAGAAATGACATAGCAAAAACGGCACTGGTTGTTACACAGGATTCAGGGTGAATTCCGTTTGTAGAGACTCGTTGCTGCCGCACCAATCCAGAATTTGTCGCCAACGTAGTTAGTAAATTTATATACCGCGAATCCGATGACTGCACTGAAGGCCGACAGCTCCTTGGCAGTCTCCAGACTGACCAGGGAAGCTCCCATTTTTTGGCACTCTATCTTGGCAGCTGAGCGAGAGATTCGTTTGACGGGATTAATGATGTAGCAATTCCCACCAGCAGAAATCTGCAAAGGAAGAGGATATAACTTAAAAACTTTAGACCTGTTTCTCACCTTCCTTTTCTCTCCAAACTCCTGGAAAAGGTTGTCTTTGTGCAACTTGAATGCCATCTGTCCCAGCACAATCTGTATGAAATTAACCAGTCTGCTTACAGACAGAATCACAGTACCGAAACAGCGTTGCTTTGTGTGACTGACAGTCTCCTTCGGTCCGCTGACAACAAAAAAGCATCGCTTCTGACTTTGCTAGATCTCAGTGCCGCATTTGACACTATCGACCACAGTATTCTTTTAAAAAGACTGTCGGTGTCTTTCAGTATCACAGACACTGCATTAGAATGGTTTTGGTCATACCTGACTGGCAGAACACAATCTGTGTCTGTTGGTGGCAAGGTCTCCTCTCCCCTTCCCCTGGACTTTGGTGTGCCCCAAGGCTCCATTTTGGGCCCCCTTCTCTTCTCTCTGTATATTCAACCTCTATCTATGGTCATTGAGGAACACGGAATTCCTCATCAGAAATTTGCCGATGACACCCAGCTGCACGACGCTGCTGAACCTGCTGCATTCCAACTTTTGGTATCGGAATTTGAACTGTGTTTCCAATCTGTTAAATCATGGATGCTTAAAAATAAGCTTAAGCTAAATGATGAAAAAACTGAGGCTCTGTTGGCAGCACCTCGTTCTGTTTTGGATCGCATTTCTGAAAAATCTATTCAGGCTGGAACCAACAAAATTCCCTTTGAAGACAGTGTGAGGGATCTGGGTGTCCATTTGGATAGTACGCTGTCCATGAATATCCAGATCGGTCAGCTGTGTCGTTCAGCCTATTTGGCTTTGAGAAAGATCGCGTCAATTCGCTCATATCTTACACAGAAAGGGACTGCCCAACTTATCTGTTCCCTCATCATGTCAAAACTCGATTACTGTAACAGCATTCTTGCCGGTCTTCCCGCTGTCGATATAAACCGACTTCAACGTATACAAAACAACGCAGCCAGACTTGTTTTCCAAAAGTCCAAAAGAACCCACACTACACCTCTGTTAGTTAGACTACATTGGCTTCCCATTCATGCGCGCATTCAGTATAAACTCGCAACACTTGCCTTCCGACACTTTGATGAAACATTGCCTGCTTATCTTTCCAACACACTTGTCACTTATCAACCCTCTCGCACTCTCCGCTCTAGCAGTGACAAACTTCTCAAGCTTCCCCGCATGAAACTGAAATCCTTTGGCCAACGTTCTTTCAGTTATCAAGCCCCCCTTGTCTGGAACTCCCTCCCCTCCCAGCTCTGCTCTTCACAGACTCTCTCTGCGTTCAAATCTGGTCTCAAAACGCATCTCTTTCAGAAGTCCTTTTGTCTTTCTACATAGCGTACGAGTTAATGCGTGTTTCCCATGCATTCTCCATCCTTTTGCCTTTTGTATGTGCACGCGCGCTTCCGTGCCTGAATGCTTATGTACTTTTGCGTGTGTGCGTTCGTGTGTGTGCGTTTACGCGCGTGGGTTTTTGTTGCTTCGTGTTGAGTTTGCCCTTTGTGTGTGTGTGTGTGTGTGTGTGTGTGTGTGGGTGTCTGTGGGTGTCTGTGGGTGTGGGTGCTCCCTTCTGCATGTTTTATATTGTATCCCGTGCAGTGTTCACGAAATTGGAGGCGGGTGGGTGGGGTGGGGGGGGGGGGGGGGGGGGATGGGGGCTGGTTCTTTTCTTCTATTCCCAAATTCTTGTCGAGCGTTGTTCATATAATGTCATGTGTGTGGTGTGTGTGGGGTGGCGTGTGTGTGTGTGGGGGGGGGGGGGGGAGGTGGGGGAGGATAGAGTGGGGGGGATGTGGCTTGTTCATCTGTTTTAGTGCTTGCTTTGTGACCTATTGTTTTGATGCCTTTTTCTCAGTATTGTGCAATGTTTATGGAAACTTTTATTTTTCCTGTATTGTGAAGCGCTCTGAGGATGAGTCTTCTTCTCTCACCGAAGAGCGCTATATAAGCTCGATTTATTATTATTATTATTATTATTATTATTATTATTATTATTATTATATAAGGTACATGGTGAAAAACATAACAAAATGGAAATGTGCACGAATGCATAGGTGCGTGGGTGTTTAGGTGTTTGCATGTATGTCGGAATGCATTGGTGAACTGAGAGGTGCGGTGATTACATAATGGAATTACTCCCTCCCCTGAACACACATTCCCCCAGATTCAGCTAACCAGCCATCCTGACTTCTCTCCCCATTCCTAGCTCTCCTTCATCCCTGCTCGAACCCATGACCTCCTAGCCAGGATTCCGCAACACTAACCACCTCACCACGGTGGCTGGCTGTGTATAACTGTTCTGTAATGAGTGCTAAATACTCCTAAATAGGGCGTCCTTATGAAATTAATATTTAAATGCAAAAGCAGTCGTACCCAGCATTGATTAGCATTTGCTTTACAAATTCAGTACTAAGAGGATGCCAGACAGCCGTGGCAAGAAAATCGTTTAGAAAGCTATAAATCTGAGCAGAACATTTCTTTAGATGTTAGTAACACAACATTAGACCATACATGCAATCATTCTTGTCCTGAACAAAACAGAGCTAGTGTAAAAACTAGTTTCAACATACATCAAGTGGGAAGAGTTGCTGTTGCAACTTTTCTCTGAATAATCACAATATCTTATCTCTCGATTTCAGAGCCATACAATAAAATTGGAATTACTGTTCTTTGATTAAAAAAATAGAGCAAAAACAAAACAAAAAAGAACCCGAAAGTATTCTCATGGAAAGCTTGTGATTTCTAGCTGTAAGTAGTGAAGCAAATACTACCTTTCGTGTTTGATCATAAACAGACTTATTTTCTTCACACACCACAAAACACACACACACACACACACACACACACACAACACACACAACACACTAGCAGAGATGTCCATCCTTTCCTCTGAAATGTGCTCCAGTATTGAATTGGGACTCGTTTTTTCAAAGGGTTTGACAATTCCAATCTTTAAAAAAAAATCAGGTCCTAGTTGACTGGATCAAGGTTTGTAGGAGTCATGACACGCGTTCTGTGAACTGGCAAAGTTCACTGACTATTCCCTTCTTCAGGTTTCCCCTGTTCTGTGCCATGAGTGAAACCGATATTCGTGATAACGATGAGTGAGGTCCTCTCTCTCTCTCTCTCTCTCTGAACAGAAAACCTGACTCCCCCATCATCGGCTGTTGTACCTTCTACAAGGACAAAGAGCGACTACTGGGTGCTAGACGCAAGTTGCAGGGATCACGTGTATACATTAGTGAGGACTTTACCCAGCGTGTCGGGGAGATCAGGAAAAAACTCGTTCCTCATCTGAAGGCTGCAAAAAATGCCAATAAAAGGGTCTCTATGGTTTTTGACCATCTGATAATTGATGGTCAAAAGTACTACCTGGATCAGGCAGACAAACTTCAGCATGTCACTTAGGGACACGGCCGGCCTCATCATGAATATGTTAATTCATTGAAAATATCAAAATTTAATGTTCATGAAATTGTGAACGTAAGAGAGGGAACGCAAGTTGGTCTGACACCGGCAGTGTGTGCATCGTCTGAGAAGAGCCCACGTGCAGGTCGAGCATTGGCAGGTAACACAGAGGTGTCGGTGGCAGGCGCTTGTGACAGTGTTCACACGGGTAATGCTGGCATCACTAAACACGTGATAGGAACACAGGCAGAAGAAATGAGTTCGTTTGATAAAGTTGACAATGGGTCCACAGTTCGTGATGAAACAGATCTTCGTTCTAATAATTCTTCTATGGCCGCTTTGTCTAGCAGAGTAAATGTTTCTTTAATGAATGACAACTCTTCGTCTGTCTGTTCACATGTTTGTGCAGTAAGGTCTGCAAGCAATTCTGACTGTGTTTATAACTATTGTGAAAGTGAGAAAGGTCAAGATCGTGTGAGAGGTCATGACAACGTAAACAGTCCATGTATGAATGGTAAACCCGTTATGTTTTTACACTGGAACGTTTGTGGTTTGCTTCCCAAGATTGCTGACGAAGATTTTGTGTCATATACTGTTTCTTTCGATGTTATTTGTTTTGTTGAGACATTTGTGGTTGATTTTCAATCTAGTGTGTATAGAAATTATAAAGTGTTCTGTAGACCAGTTACTCGTTTTACAAAACGAGGGAGGCGCTCTGGTGGGGTTATATGTCTGGTCAAAAAGGAATGTTTGCCATATATTCAAGAGGTATATACTGATCATAAAAACGTCATTATGTTTCTTATTTATAAGAGTCTTTTTGGCTTATCAAAGGATATTTTGTATGTTTGTGCGTATGTGCCACCAGAGAATTCGCCATATTATTCGTTTTGCGATATTGAAAATGGCATTACTGATCTAGAAGCCTGTATTGCTGATGCTCTACTAGTTCTGCCCGACGTGTTTTTACTTCTCTCTGGAGATCTAAATAGTAGAACATCTGATGTTCCACAAGACTTGAATGCACATGAAATTGTCAATAATTTTCAATTAAGCTACAGACCTGAGATGAGTGACAGAAACTCTGAAGATAAATGCTTAAACAGATATGGTAAGTTGTTGTTGAATATGTGTACATCACTGGGTCTATGTATTTTAAACGGTGTATGTAATGGTGACTGTCAAGGTCATTTCACATACATATCAGAAACTGGAAGTAGTGTGAATGATTATTTCATAGCATCCTGTGATTTGTTTGCTGTCATCCATCTGTTTTGTAAACTTTATGTAGCTGAACGAACTGGTTCTGACCATTTACCGTTGGAATTTAGCATTGGTTCTCTTCAGAACAATAGAAATGAGACATGTGAAATAAAAAAAAGTTCAGTTTATTGAAAAATTCCAGTGGCAAGATAAACATGCTGATTTATTTAATGAGCAAATGAATAGCAAAGATACACTGTCGTTGTTTGGACGGGCTATTGCTCTCATTGACGAGGATGTTAATGCTGCCCTTGATGCTTTTAATGAGTGTATTATAAAACAAGCTGAATGCATGAAAAGACGAATTAGATTGGACGGTAGGAATGGGGACAGTGATTGGTATGATACAGAATGCACTAGTACTAAACTAAAGGCAAGAAGGCTTCTGCGGATATACAGGAGAACGCTAGATGAAGAAGATAACAAAACATATTGTCTTGCACGAAGAGAATACAAAAAATTGATCGAGAGGAAGAAAAAAGAAAATAACAGTTCTCTGCTATGTAACCTCGTAAATTCGGTGAATGACCAGCAAGAATTTTGGAAGCACTTGCGCAGAATATCTGTGAGAAGAGTGCATACATCCAATAATATAACTATTGATGACTGGTTTTCTCATTTTCATGAGCTTCTTGAAAATGGTGAAACCGAAGACGATGTTATTGATGTTATTAGCGAAGTAAATCTGTCTGAAAATAGTACCGAGTGTTCCTACTTTGATCGTCCAATTTCAAGAGAGGAGATTTCAACTGCAATGAAAAGGCTTAAAAAATAGAAAATCTGCAGGGCCAGATGGAATTATTGGAGAATTACTGTAATTTGGTGGTAATGTTATTATTGATTTCTTTGTTAAGTTTTTCAATACACTTTTTGATAATGGGTTATTTCCAGAACGATGGACAGAGTCAATAATCGTGCCACTGTTTAAAAAGGGTGCAACTGATGTCCCTGGCAATTATAGAGGTATATCATTGGGTGACATCAGTAGTAAGGTATTTAGTTCAATAATCAATTGTAGGCTACAAGAATGGGTACGGCAAAATGACATCACAGGTGAACATCAAGCAGGGTTTAAGAAAGGTTACTCAACTATTGATCAGATGTTCACACTCTTAGCGTTAATACAGAAACAATTTTCACAGAACCGTAAATTATATGTTGCCTTTATTGATTTCGAAAAAGCTTTCGACTCTGTATCAAGAGTATTGCTCTGGCCAGTACTCCAAAAGAATGGAATTCAAGGAAAACTCTACAAATGTATTAATAGTGTGTATAGTAGTGTGAAAGCAAGAGTAAGATCTGGTGCTAGTTTTACTGACTATATCATGTGTACAAGAGGGGTAAAACAGGGTGATGCATGCAGCCCTGTACTTTTCTCCTTATTTATAAACAAGCTAGCCCTGGAAATAATAGAGAAAGGAAGGCACGGTGCAACATTGACTCCTGATTTCATGGAATTGTTTATTTTGTTGTTAGCAGATGACATTGCCTTGCTTTCAGAAACACCAGTTGGGCTTCAAGCACAACTGAATAGTCTATGGAGTGCATCTTCAAGACTTCAGCTTAAGGTCAATATGAAAAAGAGTAATGTTGTTGTATTCAGGAAAGGTGGTTATCTTGCAGCGAGTGAAAGGTGGTTTCTTAATGGAGAGGAAATGAAGATTGTCAACTGTTATAAGTATCTTGGTATATATTTCTCCACGAGACTTAGTTTTATATTTGCTTGTGAAGACCTTGCAAGCCAAGCAAAGAACGCCTTGCTGTGTATTATGCAAAAGTTGTACACGCTTAAGAATAATTCATTTGCAGTATTTTTGAAAATTTTTGATTATCAGGTTCTACCTATTGCCATGTACGGTGCTGAAATATAGGGATTAGATAAAGCAGTTGCTCGTATTGAAAAGGTTCACTTATTTGCATTAAAAAAATTTTTAGGGGTACAGCTTAAAACGCCGAATGATTTAGTGTACGGAGAGACAGGACGCTACCCTGTTTATGTAAATACGTCTGTTCGGTGTATTAGATATTGGCTTAAGTTATTACGTATGGATGGAAATAGACTGCCGGTGAAAGCTTACGAGATGTTGATGTGGCTAGACTCACGCGGTAAATATACATGGGTTTCAAGGATTCGAGAAACATTATTTCAGAATGGTTTTGGAATGGTATGGCTAAATCAAGGGGTTGAAAATGTCAATGCATTTCTGGATGAATTTCTCCAGAGGCTTATCGATTGCCGATGGCAAAACTGGAGTGAACATATCCAAGACAGTGACCGGTTTTCTTTATATAGAACTTTCAAATCATCAAGGAGCTGTGAAAGGTATCTTTTAATTGACATCGACAGACATATTAGATGTTATTTAACAAAATTTAGATTTGGAGTAACAGACATGGCAATACATCGGGACCGTTATAATCAGGTATCACCAATTCTGTAGCATGCCCATTGTGTAATGACGCAATAGAAGATGAAGTACATGTTTTGTTTTGTTGCCCTAGTCTCTGTGAGCTTCGGCAACAATATATTCCAGGAAAATTTTATGCAAATCCATGTCTATTCAACGTAGCCTTATTGATGGCTAACAGTAACGAAATTATACTGAAGAATGTATGCATTTATTTATATAAGGCATTTAAAAGGCGTGCGACTGTAGTTGAAGGATGTGAATGTTGATATTGAAGCATTTATCTGTTGTACTCTATGATCAAAAGATGTTGGAATTTGTCATTATTATGTTGATGTATCCTTACTTTTTCTTGTCGTTAAAGTGCCATTGTAAATAGTTCCCCCTTCAGTAGGGGCTGTGGCCTACCTGAATAAACCATTTTCCATTTCCATTTCTCTCTCTCTCTCTCTCTCTCTCTCTCTCTCTCTCTCTCTCTCTCTCTCTCTCTCTCTCTCAACGTATGTCAACATTTTGAGCAGAACGTACGTGTAACAAGAGAGAGAGAGAGAGAGAGAGAGAGAGAGAGAGAGAGAGAGAGAGAATATAAAGAGAGAAAGGAGAGAGAGAGAGAGAGAGAGAGAGAGAGAGAGAGAGATGATGGAAAAATACAACTTTGTATGTATGTGTGTATGCATAGATGTATTTATGCATGTCTGTTGGTCTGTCTGTCGATTTGTATGTATGCATGTATGTATGTATGTATGTATGTATGTATGTATGTATGTATGTGTGTGTATGTATGTATATATGTATGTGTGTATGTATATATGTCTGGCTGTCTGTCTGTCTGTATGGATGTATGTATGTATGTATGTATGTATGTATGTATGTATGTATGTATGTATGTATGTTTGATACAAAAGTTATCACTATCGTTATTGGGTCATTAGGAATTGTCCACAAACGTGTGGTTCCAGGCCTTTGCCTGCTCGGTTTGTCCAAATATAGGAGCAAAAAACTGGCAAAATACTTAAGTATGTCAGTAATGATTGGGTCAAGGCGTGTTTGGGTGAGACGACAGTTCCTCAGGAACAGCAAGAGCCCTAAATCCATGCAAAGAAAAGAAGAGAGAAAAATGTACTCACTGACAATGAGAACGCGAGATGAATATAGAAGAATAAGGGGAAAGAGAGAGAGAGAGAGAGAGAGAGAGAGAGAAAGGAGAGAGAGAGAGAGGGGGGGCATGAAACAGAAAAATGTCACTCTTTTAAAACATACTTTCTGGACCACGACTGTGTCTGTTGTTGGTGTTTTGAACATTTATGGACAAGGTTGTTAACGACCAATCTATCGCCCCGGCCCAATTTTGTCGCCCAGCGACAGATTGGCCTCAACACCAGGACCAATTTTTCGCCCAGGCGTCAGACTGGTCCTCAACACCAGGACCAATCTGTCGCCCATTCTAAGTTTTTGAGGGCGACAGATTGGGTCGCACTTCACTGTCCAATCTGTCGCCCCTTGGCAATTTGTCGCCAACTTACCTTGCTCTCAATAAGTTGATGTTGGGCCACAGTTTCTCTCATTCCCACACTTTCACTTTAGGAGAAAGTGTGGAGGCTCATTTCTCTCACTTAAGAAGAAAGGCGGGATTGAGAGAAAGTGTGGTCCTTCCCCTTTCCGCACTTTCTCCCATGTGAGAGAAAGTATGAGGGCGCCCCCCATACTTTCTCCAGTTGTGAGAGAAAGTGTGGGAAGTGCCTCATATTTTTATTTATCTATTTATTTTCATTTCTTTATTAGTTTCTTGTCTTTCATTAACATCAAAGTAAGAGCCAAATGATAATAAAATCTAATAAAAAGTGATGGAATGAGACAGGAGTTTATTGTTGTTTTTCTATTGAATGGTCACATTGAGAAATCTTCAGAGTGCATAATCAATCAGAAAAATCAAACATGCAAGTGTCAAGTAGTTAAATCAACTAGTTATCAAATCCAATAATATAATTCACGCTGGAAAGTAGGAAAACACACAAAAAATGTTGTTTATGTTATTTGGTAAGTTTATATAGCAGTTTATATATGGACATGGTATTAAACATTGGCCATAACCGTTACCTGTCCAATACTCTCCCTATCGAATAGGGTGACCACGAAGTAGTTCAGTTTATTGTAAAATCCAAATGTTCACTACTTAGGCTGACGTATGCTCTAATGGCAATTTTATAATATTCACAACCTAGATAACTACTGGTCAGTGCCAAAACAAGTGGTCAGCTTCAGGAAAATTTCACGTTTTACTATTTCACTGCATATTGGTGTGTTATAAACGCTTCTGTACAGTTTACAATATAGATGTCCGGTGGTCAACAAGATTGACCAGTGTCAGTTTCATGTACATTTAATTTTTTTTCCTGAGTTCACTCCATATTAATATGTTTAATGCTTTCTATTTTTAATGTAGAAGACCAGTGATCTGCAAGAAAGGCTTGTGGTCAGTTTTATGTCAATTTCATATGTTCACTATCTCATTCTGTATTGATGTGTTATAGGGTGTATATGCTTCTTAAAACGTAGTATGACTAGTGGTTAGGAACAATGACCAGTGACCATTTGGAAAACGTAATTGCTTACTGTTTATTATATGAATATATCTGTGCTTCTTGCAATTTAGATGACCAGTGGTCAGTGACAATGACCAGTGATCAGTTTGATGCAAATTCCATATTAAAAAAAAAAAAGTTTGTCTGACAGTGTTGTTGCAGTGGTCAGTGACAATGACCAGTGATCAGTTTAATGCCAATTCCATATTTAAAAAAAAATGTTTGACAGACAGAATGTTGTTGTGGTATGGGCGTTTCTCTGCTCCTTACAACGCAGATGACCGGTAATCAGCAAGAATGACCAGTTTTCATTGTGATGTAAATTCCATGTTTTCTCTATTTGATTGCATATTATTGTGTGATGAGACTTTTTTTCTACATTCCATGACGTAGATGACCTGTGGTCACTTTGATGCAGTATCTATCTATATGTACATGTTGTTTTTTTTAAATATGTACGTCTCCTCTTAATATGAGATAGGTCAAAATAGGTTGTATAGATTCTATATCAAAGAGATCATGAACACCACTGAACTGACCATGTACAGTAAAACCCGATTAATTGAAAGAGCTTTTGAACCACCTATGGACTTTTAATTATCCGAATTTAAAATTACCACGTGTTGAGTTAATCTAAACTTTTGCCCAATCTAAAACAAACTCAAAATAAACCTAACAATTGAAATTAACTGAGCAAGTCAATGGAGTAGTCCCAAGGAATTTCAATTAACTGGACTTTGTTGTAGCATTGGCATTACTAGGAACCGAAAAGGACAGAGAGAGGAGAGAGAGAGAGAGAGAGAGAGAGAGGAGAGAGAATTGGCCCCAATACCCTGGAATTACAAGGGCCGCGATTCTTTATTACCCCCCCCCCCCCCCGCCCCCAGGAGTAGAAACACTCCAACTTCAAAAGTAGTTCGCTGTGACGCTGTTTTTCTATCCGGTCAAATATATTCCCTCTTCAATCATGATGTCTTCCCTATAAGGTCTATCCCATCAAAATATGCAACACCCGGGCCCAATCTGTCGCCAGGCGACAGATTGGTCCTGGTTTGAAGACCAATCGGTCGCCGGGCGAAATTGGGCAGGGGCGACAGATTGGTCGTTAGCAAAGGTTGCATAATTGTAGTAACACAAAGTTTGCAATACAAATGATTGATATGTATGTGTGTAGAAACACAGGACATTGTGTGTTCATATTACTTTTATGCGTATGTTCAATTCCACACTAACGTGTATGGTCACATTCAATAATCCTGTATAGAAAACAAAACGGTCGTTATGTTGTATTTCCTTATGAATTCAGCGGTAAGACATTGCTTTGCCACACTCTTTATGCCACACTCTTTATGCCACACTCTTTATGCCACACTCTATGCCACACTCTTTATGCCACACTCTTTATGCCACACACTTTATGCACGTCTGGCATAGAGAAGACTCCCTTTTGTATCCACTTTTCTCTTAACGAAGTTCATCATTATCTAAAATGCATCTGATCTTGTAAAGAAATGGCAAGGCCAACATCTATGGCTAATTTTGTCGTTGATCTATCTCACTGGCAAACATTTTGCTGCCATAGCTGTATTGCATCAACAGAGAGATAAATTTAGTCTATGTTAAACTTTTGACATTCTGGGCGCGAATGAATTATCACAACAGTCCATTTGTGTTTTGAAGTACTTATATTTCGTATCCAAATTAATTTCAGAGCTTTGGTAAACTATGTTTATCAGACACTCCAGACCTTCCTCCTGTGTTTGTTTCATTGCCGTGTTCTACCCTTATCTGTCATGTTAACCTTGCCACACAAAGTTAGAACACATTTCTTATAAGTTCTAGTGCATAGGTCAGGTACATTGATCTTACCAGCGACTTTAAACTAACAACATACCCAATGGTATAAGGACTCATTTTATCAAATTCTAAATAGTTTTTAATTCCCTCAAATTTGTTGGAATAATTTGACTAAGTTTAGATATTCAGCTAGCCAGATTCCTTCTCTTTTGAGTTTGTTATGATCCTGATACTTTCCTAGACATTGTAAATATCCTTACCGCTTATGTCATAAACAGGTTCTACACATTCTAATCTATGGATCTTCCATCTGTGAATGTAGTTCAGTCGCTTGTTTTAAGTGTTGCCCTTTTTTATTTGGAAGCAGTACAAGGGAACTGAATTTTGGTACATAATCTTTAACAGGGATTTATATCTCCTGGCTTTGATGTGTTTTTTGGTTTACTTTCTAGAGAAATTGATGTTTTGTTTTCTTTTTGTAGTGTCGATATTTGTTTCTTTTTTGCTGATAATCTCGCTCAATTATAAACTTCCCAACCCTTAAAGTGATCTACAGAACTTCACAAGAAACACTAGATTTAAATTCGACATCTTTAAAACAAAGTTTTCAATAAAAGTAAGCTATTTGTGGCGGAAAAAACCAGCATTTTTTTTCCCATTGCTTGTTTTCTCGGAGTATTTTTCAGATGCGGATTTAAATAACACTATTAAATCTGAAACATTGCAATGACGCTAGTCTAACATCTTTTTAAAGTATTACTGGTGTGAGGTTCTGTCTTTTACAGAACTAACAGCATTATCCAAACTCAGATGTCCACAAACATTCATTTCCGAATTGATTTTAATGAAAGAACGCAGTTACAAAGATTGCGTTTTTGATGTGTTTGGGAGTGACATGAAAGACTGATGTGAAAAGGAGGTGCTGAGGCATTGTATTAAAAAAAACAAAAAAAACAAAAAGCAACAAGCAAGAAAATGTCGTGTGTTGTCCAAAAGTTCTTTCGCCATTACCCCCCCCCCCCCCCCCCCCCCCCCCCCCCCCCTGTTCAGGTGAGGTCTCTAATCACGGGTCATGAGAAGACTGTGATACGTACTTAGAAAAGGCTTTCTGTCTGTCTCATCTTATCACATGGATGCTGCAGTTTACCGCTGACAAGCACGAGTCAGTGGTAACCCGGGGGCTACACTGTTGTATTTGTGTCTGCTAGTTATACATACTGTAACAGTATTTCACAATGCTTGTTGCTGAATTTTGTAACCATTCTTGCGAATGGCGGGGATCTAGAATTCAATTTACCTAGTAGAATGAATATCACGGGCAGAACAATTTAATGTTACCTTTCCAGGTCCACATTTGTCGGAGGTGTAGGGACAAGAGGCTTCATCTTCTTGCTCTGCACACTGAGGTATAAGATCACAGGGAAAGTGTTTAGACAGGTCAGGCCACACCGACACTGAACAGTTCCAGACTCTCTGTCCTGGCAGTTGTCGAGGTTTCAAGTCCTCTGCGTGGAAAGAGAAATAAAGTCTAAACATTTTGCACAAGTCATTAAAACCGGTGATATAGAACAGAGACATGTGGCGTTGTTCTCTTGCTCTATTGCCGATGCCTACTGGGAACTGGAACGAACGGGAAGAGCCACGTCAAACTTTCTGAGAAATTTCTGCCTGGAACCACAGCGACCAAGTAATATCATCACTGGCCTGAAGAATGTTCTTTTATTCCGGTGACTGGCGCTCAACATGATGATATGATTAGGCGGTCTGGTCACAGTGACACAGCTTTGGATTAGTTTTGGACATAGAGTGGGTCCAACCAGTTCTGGAGTCTGTATATACCCTGCACAATGGTTACATTTTTATCTTTTAAAACAGGTCATGTGATGAATGCCCAGAATTAGTTGAACGACAATTTTTTCACCCCCACATAATAAGTGTGATGGTGTGGAGGGGTAAGGGGTGTGCAGGTGAAGACAGGAAGATGTTGATAAGTGCAGGAACCAAGGGACAGCAGCCAGTCAAGAAGACACAGAGGACGACGTGGAGTTTTTCTCCTTTTATTTTCCTTCCATAGCTAAGAGCTCAAGCCAGGAACACTGCCCTGGGAGCTCTCTCCCTCTCTCTCTCTCTCTCTCTCTCAGCACTCAGCGCGCTGAGCACTCTCTCGGGACACTCTCTGGGCACACTCGGTGACACCCTAGGGAACACTGCTCGCACTCACCCAGCGCTCCCACTTATATACACCTTGACCGGACCGCAAAGAATACAACGCAGCGCTGCGCTCAAAATGAGCCTCGCGAGACAGCAAATGACAAAATTTGTGCTATCTGTCGCAGCTTCTGCGTTGTCTAGCTCGCCGTCCGTTCAAAGTATCCAAACATATCTGACATCGATGAAAACCTCAGAACCCAAGGAATAAAATGCAATAAGTCATATTTGACTATTCTGTGGCTGTGTGAAGTTATTGATGATTAAAGTCCGAGAATGAACCCACTTTTAACGAGTTTACGTCATATTTTCCTCTATTTCGATGACAAATACCAAACAGCATGAAATGATTTTGTAATGAATGAATAGCCGGCATTTCGCTCTTTTTATACATATAAATTTCATTATCCAGGATGCCGACTGCGCAGAGAACTTTGTGTTTAAAATTTGATCGGAAACACAACTTGCTTTCATCGCCACATGGCCGTCACCATGTGCTTCTAACACGATCTTCGATAAAATGTTATTCTGTTGAATTGGTCCATCGGATGATAATCTTTATATATTTTCAGTTGCTTCTGTCATGGAAATGGAGTCATTAAAAAGATTTCGATTGGGAAGTCCGAATTTCATAAAATGACAATTTAGATCAAAACTCCGACAATCAACAAAGAAGGCGACTCGCTCAAGGGACCGGCGCCGTCAGTCATTTCGTATAGTCGCAAACTTGTACAGAAAAGATCATAGGCATGTGATATACGAAATGAGAGCTTATGGACTTTACTTTCAATGCGCATTCATGGATTCTTTGGATTCTCTCATACTTTTGTGAAATCAAGAATTATTTTACGGTTT
>JAMYXO010001081.1:0-2500 GCA_033310375.1 Conus canariensis
GAAAAAACCAAATTCCATGGGTTTCACTTTTTTTGTTGGGGGGGAACCGGCCCGCCAAAAGCGGGCCTTTTTTGGCAGTGAGGGGCAGGGGAGAAATTTGTTTTTTCATGGGGTGTATCGGTCCTTTTTTCCCGGCAGTGAAGGGGTTTAGACAAGAAAAAAGTTCGGGTTTATGCTGTATCGGGCCCCTTTCTTCGCAGTTTTAGTTCCCCCCCGAAAAAAGAAGTTGATCCTGTTTTTTCATGGGCCCCAATTACTCAAAAAACATAAAAAGGCCACTGGTTTGGAAAAAAGCTTTTTGACTCACAGAGTATCCATTTGGGGGTTGGGAATGGGTCCCCCCCAATCCAGCTTTTACTCCCTCCGGGATGCAAATGGTCGCTAAATTTTGGGCCCTGGGAATTGGGGGGCCAAAAGGGAAAGGCTGTCAAATTTTTAAAAAGTGGTCTTTTTTTTGAAACAACCCTGGACAGAACCCGTAAACAAACAGTTTTAAAGCATGAAAAAATCCATGGACTTGTTGTTTCCCCGCCCCCCCAAGCCTAAAAACACTCCACTTTGGTGCACATCAGTAATACATAAACAAAAGGGGCGGGGCCAAACCCCAAAATTTTTCTAGGCCCATAGTCATCCAAGTCACAGCGGGGCACCGGGTGATGAAAACCCCGTTGGGTTTTCCCCCCAAAAAATTCCCTTGGGCAGTTTTAATTAAATGCAGCAGGGCCACTTCCTATTCTGTTTTGGCCCTTTTTGAAGAGATAAATTTTTTGGGATTGGGGGGGATTTTCAGTGATGTTAAAAAAAAAAAAAAAAGGGGGCAGGAAAAAAAAAAGCAAAGGGGAGAAAAAAACCCCCCCCCCCCAGACCAGTGCTTTTTCCTTTAAATTATGGGGGCTTTGGGAAAGGGGTCCAAAAAAGGAGAAAATCTCCGGGGCCCCCTCATTGAACCCTGCTGACAGGCTCCTGTGGGGAAAACGAGTTTTTATGGCCCGCAATTTTTCCAGGGCTCTGTAGTCAATGCCCCCCAAAAGGGACGATCTCCGTTTCCCCGGTGCAGGTTGGGGCTGCCATTTTGGCCAGGGGGCAGGGGAGGTAAGACGTCAAATTTTGGTTTGGGGGGGCCCCAAAACGCCGAAAGGGGGAAAACTGGGGCATTAGGAATTAAAAAATTTTTTTGGGACGGAAAATTTCATTTGAGTGTTGTGACTGCCCTTTAAACCTGTACATGCCCCCAAATTTTTTTACAGATGGGTTCTGGAATTTAAAAATAGGAAAAAGCCGAAAACAGGGCCAGTATGGGGGGGATAAATTTTTTTACTGAAAAAAAACGGGGGGGAAAAAATCATCGTTGATTTAAAAAAAAAAAAAAAAAAAAGGGGGGAAAAAAAAAAAAAAAATTTTTGGGGGAAAAAATTTTTTTTTTGGGGGGGGGGGGGGAAAAAAAGGGGGGGGGGGGGGGGGGGGAAAAGGGGGGGGAAAAAAGGGGGGGAGGGGGGAAAAAAAAGGGGGAAAAAAAACCCAAAGGGGGAAAAAAAAGGGGGGGGGGGGGGTGGGAGAGAAGGGGGGGGGGGGGAGGGGGAAAGGGCCCCTTTTTTAAGGGAAAAAAAGGGTTTGGGGGGGGGGGCCCGCCCTTAAAATTTAAAAAGAAAAAAAAAAAAGGGGGGGGAAAAAAACCCCCCCCCCCGGGGGGGAAAAATTTTTTGGGCCCCTTTAAAAAATTGGGGGGAAAAAAAAAAAAAAAAAAGGGGGGGGGAAAAAAAAAAAAGGGAAAAAAAAAAAAAAAAATTTTAAAAAAAAATTCCCAAAAAAAGGGGAAAAAAAAAGGGGGGGATGAAAGGGGGGGAAAAAAAAAACTTAAAATTTTTAAAAAAAGGGGGAAAAAAAAGGGGCCAAAAAAGGGGGGGGGGGGGGCGGGGAAAAAGGGGGGGGGGAAAAAAATTTTTTAAAAAGGGGGGGAAAAAAAAAAAAAAAAAAAGGTTTTTAAAAAACCCCCCCCCCCCAAACCCCCCCCAAAACCCCCCCCCGGGGGGGGGGGGGGGAAAAGGGGAAAAAAAATGGGACGGGGGAAAAAAAAAAAAAATTTTTTTTAAAACCCCAAAAATTTAAAAAGGGCCCTTTTTTAAAAAAAATTTTTTTTTAAAAATTTTTTTTACCCCCAAAAAATTTTTTTTAAACCCCGGGGGAAAAAAAAAAAAACCCAAAAAAATTTTTTTGAAAAAATTTTTGAAATTTTTTAAAAAAAAAATTTTTTTTTTTTAAAAAAACCCGGGGGGTTTTTTTAAAAAAATTTTTTTTTTAAAACTTTTTTGGGGAAAAATTTTTAAAATTTTTTTTTTTAAAAGGGGGGGGTTTTTTTAAAACCAATTTTGGGGGGGGGTTTTTGGGTTTAAATTTTAAAATTTTTGGGGGGGGGGGAAAAAAACCAAATTTTTTAAAAAACAAAAAGGGGAAAAACCCCCTTTTTTTTAAAAATTTTTTTTTGGGGGCCCCGGGGGGGGGG